>CAUYON010080098.1:0-23668 GCA_963573935.1 Arctocebus calabarensis | reverse complement strand
AAAAAAATAGCCGGGCGCTGTAGCGGGCGCCTGTAGTCCCAGCTACTCGGGAGGCTGAGGCAAGAGAATCGCTTGAGCCCAAGAGCTGGAGGTTGCTGTGAGCAGTGTGACGCCACGGCACTCTACCCAGGGCGATAAAGTAAGACTCTGTCTCTACCAAAAAAAAAAAATAATAATAATCCTTTCTAAAAGGGCTGGGCGTAGTGTCTTGCGCCTTTAATCCCTGCACCCTGGGAGACCGAGGTGTGTGAATTGCTTCAGTTCAGGAGTTTGAGACCAGCATGAGTAAGAGCAAGACCCCATCTCTAAAAATAGCCAGGCATTGTGGTGGGCATCTGTAGTCCCAGCTACTCAAAAGGCTGAGGCAACAAGATCTCTTGAGCCCAAGAGGTTGCTGTGAGCTGTGATGTTATGGCACTACCCAGTAAGACAAAGTGACACTCTGTCTCAATAATAATAATAATAATAATCCTTTATATTCTCTCTTTTGCTTCTGAAATTTTAAACATCTTATTAAGTCATCCTGGAATACTTTTGTTTTTCATGTTCTCATTTATACTGATGCTTTCCACCTTCAGTATTCATATACACATAAAAGTTTATACATACTTCCACTTTTACATTTTAGCTTGTGCCTACTTACTATCAGGCTTCATATTACATTTAATCTAATCACTTGTTCGCTTATCTTTTTTTCTCACTAAATTGTAAGTTTCTTGGGTCGAGGATCATGTCTTCCTGTACCCCCAGTGTCTGCTAAAGTGCCTAGTCCTTATTAAAATCTTTATTACCTGTGTCTGATCAATAACATATTAAAAGTTGAAAAAGTATAAAATTCATTTAAATTGGTTGTTTGGCTACAAATAAAAGTATATTATGGGCCAGTCACAGTGACTTATGCCTGCAATCTTGGCATTTTGGGAGCCAAAGAAGGGAGGATTACTTGAGGATAGGAGTTGGAAAACAGCTTGAGCAAGAACAAGACCCTTTCTCTACAAAAAATAGAAACAATAAAAAAAAAAACATGGGCAGCGCCTGTGGCTCAGTCAGTAGTAAGGCACCAGCCCCATATACCGAGGGTGGCAGGTTCAAACCCAGCCCTGGCAGAACTGCAAAACAGAAAAATAGCCAGGCATTGTGGCAGACGACTGTGGTCCCAGCTACTCGGGAGGCTGAGGCAAGAGAATCGCCTAAGCCCAGGAGTTGGAGGTTACTGTGAGCTATATGATGCCATGGCGCTCTACAGAGGGCGATAAAGTGAGACTCTGTCTCTACAAAACAACAACAACAATAACAAAGAGGCTGGAAACAGTGGTTCATACCTGTAATCCTAGCCCTCTGGGAGGCTGAGACTGGTAGATTGCTTGAGCTCCAGAATTTTAGACCAGCCTGAACAAGAGCGAGACCCCATCTCTATTAAAAACAGAGAAATTAGCTGAATATTGTGGCAGGTGCCTATAGGCCCAACTATTTGGGAGGCTGAGGCAGGAGAATTGCTTGAGCCCAGGAGTTTGAGGTTGCTGTGAGCCATGATGCCATGGTACTCTCCTCAAGGTAGCAGATTGAGACTGTCACATAAAAATAAATAAATAGATAAATAAACAACAACAATGGAAAAATTAGCCAGGGGTGCAGGCACACACGTGTAGTCCCCGCTACTTGGGAGGCTGGGGCAGGAGGATAGCTTGAGCCCAGGAGTTTTAGGCTACAGTGAATTGTGATGATACCACTGCACAGTAGCCCAGGTGACAGATTGAGATCCTGTCAGAAAAACCCAAAAATCTATGATGGTTCATCTTTCTGAATGTGAGTAAAAAAGTATGACTCATTTGTTTTAAAAATTTATTTTTAAGAATAAGATAACTGCTTTGCTCTAGAATTCAAGTTGAAAATCTTGCTTGAGGTACTTTCTTGAGTTGTAGGTTTTTTCCTTCCTATTCTACTATAATCAACATTTTGATAGATTTGTGTTGTTATATTTGTACCAAGTGCTGAATTAGAAGAGAATAAGCAGAAGGAAATTCCAGAGGAGTCAGTAAAGGAGGGCGCTTGCCCAAAAGAGGGGCAGATGAAGGAGGGCTCACAGCAGAACGAAGATGTGAAAGAACAGCAATTGACCATGAAGCCTGAGGAAATTGTGAGACTTAGAGAAGAGCTAAGCCGCATAAATCAGAGCCTCCTCCGGTTTCAGAGCTCTGAGGATAGTTCAGATGACAGTTGTTCCCAGGTAGGTGCAATAAACACGTGCCCGGACTGGGGCCATTTCCTCTGATTGGCTATGGATATAAGTACCATTTTTAATATAATCATTCATATGTATTTGTTGGACAGTTTTATAACCATGGCCTGAATAGTAACAAAATAGCAACTAAAATCTAAACTAAGCTCATCAGTTGATGCAGTTTATTGTAAAGGGTTCTTAAGCTCCATCTAGGCTCAGCAGGGGAAAAAAAACTGATTTATTGTTGCTATTTGCTGTAGCCAGATGGAATTAGGGATGGCAGGATGTGCTGCATTTTCTATTTCTGGTAGGAAGCTTAATGGACAAAGTATTTCATTTTAGTAGGGGAAAAATCAACAGACATGGGATGATTTTAAATAAGGATTTTGCTATTTACTAGAGATCAGCCTATAGGAGGAATAAAAGAACTGACTTCTAGCTACATTTAAATTCTTATGCCTGTTTTATAGGTTTTTTCTTATACAAATTAAGATTTCCCTATATACCTTTCCAGAAATTACTTTTTAAAAAAATGTTCAGATTAATGTGAGGGTATAATGTTTGTGTTTGTTAGACAGAGTCCCTGCTGTAGTAGGGTGTGTCAGAGGCCAGGAGGTGTGCCATATACCCTTACATTGTGCCCATTAAGTGGGAGCACACCAATACCCTCCCTTCTTCTCTCTCCACCTCCATCTTTCTTTCTCCCTCCTCTCTTTTTTCTCCCCCCTCCCTCTTTTTCCCCTTTTCTCTTTCCTACTCCTTCCCTATCTTGAATTAAATTATTCTCTTGTGTGGGTATATATTAGATCATCTACTGGCTTCATATTAATATTGAATACATTGGATACTTGCTTTTCCATTCTTGTGATACTTTACTAAGAAGAATGTGTTTCAGCTCCATCCAGGTTAATACAAAAGATGGTAAGGTCTCCATCTTTTTTATGGCTGAATGGTATTTCATTGTATACATATACCACACTCTACTAATCCATTTCTGGGTTGGTGGGCATTTAGGTTGTTTCCATATCTTATAAACTGAGCTCTGATAAACTATCTAGTGTAAATGTCCTTATGATAAAATGATTTTTTTCTTCTGGGTAGATGCCTAGTAATGGGATTGCAGGATCAAATGGGAGGTCTAATTTGAATTCTTTGAGGATTCTCCATACTTCTTTCCAAAGAGATTGTATTAGTGTGCAGTTCCACCAACAGTGTAAAAAGTGTTCCAGAAATTACTTTTGAGATCCTCAGAGGGAGGCTTTTGTACTCGTAAGTAAACCAACTTCAGAAGGCTGATAACGTACATTTTATTTATTTGTTTGTTTGTTTGTTTATTTATTTATTTTTGAGACAGAGCCTCAAGCTGTCACCCTGGATAGGGTGCTGTGGCATCACAGCTCACAGCAACCTCCAATTCCTGGGCTCAAACGAGGCTCCTGCCTCTGCCTCCCAAGTAGCTGGGACTACAGGTGCCCGCCACAACACCCGGCCAGTTTTTGGTTGCAGCCGTCATTGTTGTTTTGCCAGACCGGCTGGATTCGAACCCGCCAGCTCATGTGTATGTGGCTGGCGCCTTAGCCCATTGAGCCACAGGCACCAAGCCAGATAACATACATTTTAAAAATGATTAGAGTATATACATTATTTGAATTACTTCTTTAAGAAGACAAGAGAATGCATTTTAGACATTGTTTCCTTCTATACTTTATGCAGCAATTATTTTAGAACCTCTTTCTATATAGAGGGTTCTTTGACCAACTGATGGCTATAGATTATTCTGCTTTTTCATTCATGTGCATATATGTGTTTTTAGTCTTCACTTATGTTGTCAGGTTACAATGTCTAGCTATCCACATGTGCTATAGCTTCTTACCCCTCATAAGTACACATTTAAGCAGCTACCAGACTTTTAAGAATGCTTATAAATGGTAAGTAAAAAATGTGAGAGCCTGTTTTATGAGTGTGTGAGCTGTATTGGGCATAAGTATTTTGTGATACCATTTGTGGCTGTTTATGGCCTTTAGGA
This sequence comes from Arctocebus calabarensis, assembly GCA_963573935.1. Classification (NCBI taxonomy): domain Eukaryota; kingdom Metazoa; phylum Chordata; class Mammalia; order Primates; family Lorisidae; genus Arctocebus; species Arctocebus calabarensis. The sequence continues at coordinate 19,421 of CAUYON010080098.1, read as the reverse complement.
CTTAATTTCTGCAAGTGCAAGTCAACAGTATTCCAGCCGAGGTTGCCAGACAGTTGAATTTGGGAAACTACTTTCCCAGTGTTTTTGGAACAAATTAGAACTAGCCTTAATTATCTTAATTTTACAGGCTTTAAACCTAAGTTCTTATTTTTTCCTAATGAGTACATTCCTGGCACTTTATTAAATATCCAGTGGGTATTAAACAATATAATGAGTCAGGAATATTACTGGTGCCACTATCTAGATGAGGAAACTGAGGCGTTAGATAGATAGGTTACATAAATGTGTCCAAAATGTTTACTTTATTCACCAACATTGAGGAAGTGGAAGAAACCAAGTCTGTCTGCTCTAGAGCTTGACCTTTTGACTGTTATGTATTTTGCTTCCACTGATTAAAAAATTCGAAGAAAACATACAGTTCTCATATCAAGCTGATTTCTTTCTTTTTTTTTTTTAGCTCTGTCCCCCAGGCTAGAGTGCAGTGGCATGATCATAGCTCACTGCAACCTTAAACTCCTGGGCTAAGGGGATCCTCCTACCTTGGCCTCCTGAGTAATGGTGTATTGACTTCACACTCATCAGATATCCATCAGATTTTGATTTGACGTTGCCAGGCCACCACTATGCCTGGCTAATTTTATTTTTTTGTATAGATGGGATCTTGCTGTTTCTCAGACTATTCTAGAATTCCTGGCCTCAAGCAATCCTCCTGTTTCAGCCTCCCAAAGTGCTGGGATTATAGGCATGAGCCACTGTGCCTGGTCTCAAGCTGATTGCCTAAGAAAACTGGTGAGCTGGTTCCCAAAAGTCCTCCTAAGGCAACGGTTCTCAACCTGTGGGTCTTGACCCACAGGAACTGTATTAAAGGGCCATGGTATTACGAAGGTTGAGAACACTGTCCTAGGGTGTCATAGATCAATTATCTTGGTAAGTTTACCCAATGTTTGGCCCTCAGGGTTTCAAGCTCCAAAATTTGATATTTTAGCTCACCAAGAATAGATCTATGTCTTAGGGATAAACTCACATTTAACCAAACTTTCAAAGCTATTGGATAAAATCAGAACATTAATTAATTATTCTTTTGTAATAATTAATTTAAAATATCACATAAAGGTGTTACGGTGAATAGTGCATTTTCTTCCTGTAGAGAGCTAAGAAAGTCAAATCAAAATCTGATGGATATTTGATGAGTATGGAATCAGAACAAGTGGAATTAGTTTGATGATTCATATATGTGTAATGGGACATATTGGTAGCCCCTTCCATCCACATTCACTGGATGAGAATATTTAAAGTCAATAGTATTTGATCCTGCCAAGTTTCTAACAGAAAAAAAAAAGAAAAGAAAGAAAAGAAAAGAAAAGTCAATAGTTTTTATTAGCTGTCCCTAATCTTTTTGGCATAAGAGGCTGGGTTCATGGAAGACAGATTTTCCACAGACCAGGATCGGGTGGAGAGGATGGTTTCAGGATGATTCAGATGCATTACATTTACTGTGCACTTCTATTATTATTACATTGTAATACATAACAAAAAAATTATACAACTCACCATAATGCAGAATCAGTGGGAGCCCTGATGTTGTTTTCCTGAAACTAGAAAACTTACATTCTGACTTAAATACTGAGCCACTGTGCCTGGTGGAGTCCTCTCCACCCCATCCTGGTCTGTGGAAAAACTGTCTTCCATGAACCCAGCCTCTTATGCCAAAAAGATTAGGGACCCCTAATAAAAATTATTGACTTTTCTTTTCTTTCTTTTTTTTTTTTCTGTTAGAAACTTGGCAGGATCAAATACTATTGACTTTAAATATTCTCATCCAGTGAATGTGGATGGAAGAGGCTACCAAATCCCATTACACATATATGAATCATCAAACTAATTCCACTTGTTCTGATTCCATACTCATCAAATATCCATCAGATTTTGATTTGACTTTCTTAGCTCTCTACAGGAAGAAAATGCACTATTCACCATAACACCTTTATGTGATATTTTAAATTAATTATTACAAAAGAATAATTAATGATGCAGCTGTGCAATTTAAATACATCAACTCACTTGCCACTATAAAGCCTCCCACCAGTTGCAGCTTAATTGTTACTTGCTACTCCCTGATAGGGTTTTGATATAAATCTGCAAGTAACTGATTTATTATGGTCTCTGTGCAGTCAAACCTCTCTGCCAATGATAATCTATATTTGTAGTTGCTATGAGGTGCTAGTATCACTGCCTCAGCTCCACCTCAGATCATCAGGCATTAGATTCTCATAAGGACCATGTAACCTTTACCTTGATTCCTCTCATGCACAGCTTACAGTAGGCTTCATGTTCCTGTGAGAATCTAAGGCTGCTGCTGATCTGACAGGAGCAGAGCTCAGGCAGTGATGCCAGCAATGGGGAGCTGCTGTAAATACAGATGAAGCTTGGCTCACTTGCCCACTGCTCACCTCCTGCTGTGTGGCCTCATTCCTAACAGTCAATGGCCCAGAGGTTGGGACCACAGGTCTTCATTCTATTTCCTTAATGGGAATGATCTTGCCATTTGGACCAGTATGTGAACTTGGTTTGTGTTCAATTTTTAATTAATGAAAATAATACCATAAAATATTAAAAGCCTATAAAGTTAAGATAATGCTAGTTTCAACTTGTATTATTTTAATTCTTATGGAATTCCTTAAGATGGAAAAAATGTTAGACATCATTTGGCTTATTCCTTTAATTTGCAGATAAGACTTCGAAAGGTTAATTGGCTTAATAAATACATTGATTAATAAAAGACTCCTGTGTGTGTACTTTTCATTCTTATGTGATTCCTGATTGAGTTTATAGGCTCTGCAATAACTTTCTACCAGGAAAGTGATTTATATGATGGGAAAAAATAGAGACTCTTGACATTGGCTGCTTGATTGACTGTCTGGTGGCTAGCTGCTTCAACAGCTGATTTCCTTGAAAAAGCATTTCTATGCTGACAAAGTGAATGGTTTGGGGAATGTAGACAGGAAGAACTACCTTTCTGACTTTTCCTGTGTTTGTAACAGGCTAAAAGTTCTGTGCTTTTGCCCATTGGTATAAATGTGGTGCTTCTAAACACAGCATATCTATTTTGGTATATTAAATGGTTCTATAAGCTGCTGATTACTAATTAATTATTAAAAGCTGTTGTAAAATGGTTAAATAAGAAGGTAGAGTGGTGATCAAGGCATTCCAGATTGTTTGCAGGTGGAAGATGAAGGCAGTTAAAGTACATAGGTAGCATCGATGATGATGGGTAATGTTACTTAGTGTTTATTAAGTGCCAGGCATTGTGCTGAGTGCTCGTGTGTGTTACCTTTAGTACCGTTCACTCCCTCCAGAAGTTATCATTGTTATCCACATTTTAAGATGAAAAAACTGAAATGCAGAGAAATGAAATAATCTTCCAAAATCACCCAACTGGTAAGTGGTAGATTCAAGATTGAAACCCAAGTACATTTAATTCCAAAGGTGGAGTTCTTAATAATTACATTATAATCCATTAAAGAATTTCATGTAGGGATCTTAAGAGTCTTACAGCTCTGAGAGAAGCAAACTGAATTTAGATTGCCATTCTAACTAAACCAAAATAGGAATTAAGGGCTAATAAGACTTGGCGTTCTGTGTTGCATCAGCAACATAAGCAAGATAAAAGTAAAATAATGACCGAGGCTTTTCAGAAAGCTGTAGGCAGAAAGCATAATGGCCTAGGACTAAGGAAACACTAACTATATCTTATCTATTGAATTGTGTAATTTTGAATTCTTTATCTACTCAGCAGACCTGTGTGTACCTACCTTTTGCAGAAAATCCAAATGACTACTATTTTTTTGCACTGAAGAGGCCAGATAGTATATTGCTGTTGTTTTGTACATGTACCTTTATTTTTTCTCCTTTGTTAAGATATAATTGACAAAAATATTGTACATATGTACTTGCATATGGTGTATGATGTGATTTTTTTTGTATTAAACCATAGCTATGTATGCTAATGCAATCATGGAATACAGTTGTGCTGGTTTTATATACAATTTGAAATATTTTCATCAAACTGGTTAACATAGCCTTCATGGCATTTTCTTAGTTATGTATTAAGACCTTTATATTCTGCATTTAGTAAGTTTCACCTGTACCCTTCCAAGATGCACTGTAGGTGTGGTCCTACCAATTACCCTCCCTCTACCCATCCTCCCCCCTGCCCTCCCCTCCCTTGCCCCTTGCCCCATAGTCTTGTGCTATAATTGGGTTATAACTTTCATATGAAAGCTTCAAAGTAGTTTCATAGTAGGGCTAAGTACATTGGATACTTTTTCTTCCATTCTTGAGATACTTTGCTAAGAAGAATATGTTCCAGCTCCATCCAGGTAAACATGAAAGAGGTAAAGTCATCTTTCTTTAAGGCTGCATAATATTCCATGGTGTACATATACTACAATTTATTAATCCATTCGTGGGTCGATGGGCATTTGGGCTTCTTCCATGACTTAGCAATTATGAATTGGACTGCAATAAACATTCTAGTACAAATATCTTTGTTATAATGTGATTTTTGGTCTTCTGGATATATGATGTGATGTTTTGATATAAGTATACATTGTGAAATGATTAAGTCAAGCTCATTAACACATCTATCACCTCATACTTTTTTGTGGTGAGAATATTTAAAATTTACTCTTAGCAGTTTTCAGGAACACAATATATTATTATTAAATACAATCACCATCCTATACAGTAGCTCTTGAGGACTTAGTCATCCTATCTGAAACTTTATATCCTTTGACTAACATCCTCTCATTCTACATCCCCCCTCTCTGGTCCCTGGCAACCACTATTCTACTGTCTGCTTCCATGTGTTCAACATTTTCAGATTCTCTACATAAACGAGATCATACAGTATTTGTCTTTCTGTGCCTGATATCATCCAAGTTCAGCTGTGTTGTTGCAAATGACAGGATTTCTTTCTTTTTTAAGGCTGAACCGTATTCCTCATGTGTACGCATGCACATGCGTGTGTGTACCATATTTGGAAAAAACTTTGACATTAGTCTTTGTAAAGATTTTTTTGGGTATGACCCCAAAAGCACAATCAACAAAAGCAAAACTAGACAAATAAGATAGCCTCCAATTAAAAAGCTTCTGTACAGCAAACAATAAAAAGACAACCTATGAAGTGGGAGAAAATATTTGTAAACCATACGTTTGATAAAGAGTTAATATCCAAAATATATGAGGAACTTAAACAACAAAATAGCAAAGAAACACCCCAATATAAAAATAAGCAAAGGACCTGAATAGACATTTCTCAAAATAAGATGTTCAAAAGTCCCAACAGATATGTAAAAAAATATTCCATATTGCTGATTGCTAGGGAAATGGAAATTAAAACTACAATGGAGATATCAAACCTCACACTTATTAGAATGGTTATTATCAAAAAGACAAAGGATAAATGTTGACAAGGATATGAAGAAATTGGAACATTTACACACTATAGGCAGGAATATAAATTAGTACAGCTATTATGGAAAATACTATGAAGGTTTCCCCCCAAATTAAAAACAACTACTGTATGATCCAGCAATTCCACTTCTAGGTATATAGCCAAGGGATTTGAAATAAATATTTTGAAGAGGTATCTGTAATCCCTTATTATTTACAAAACCAAGTTGTGGAATTTAACCTAAATGTTTATCAATGGATGAATGGGTAAAGACACTATTCATTCTTAAAAGAGAGTGTTCAATAAATGGGTTGTAGCCTTCACTTGAACGATACAGAATTTGTCTCATATTAGGGGTGTATACATTGGATACTTTTTCTTCCATTCTTGAGATACTTTGCTAAGGAGAACATGTTCCAGCTCCATCCATGTAACTATGAAAGAGGAAAAGTCACCATCTTTCTTTAAGGCTGCATAATATTCCATGGTATACATGTACCACAGTTTACTAATCCATTCGTGTATGGATGGGCTCGTGGGCTTCTTCCATGACTTAGCAATTATGAATTGGGCTGCAATAAACAATCTGGTACAGATATCTTTGTTGTACTATGCTTTTTGGTCATCTGGGTATATACCCAGTAAAGGAATTACAGGGTCAAATGGCAAGTCTATTTTTAGATCTTTGAGTATTCTCCAAACGTCTTTCCAAAATGGATGTATTAGTTTGCATTCCCACCAGCAATGTAGGAGTGTTCCCTTTTCTCCACATCCACGCCAACATCTCTGGTTTTGGGATTTCATCATGTGGGCTAATCTTACTGGAGTTAGATGATATCTCAAAGTAGTTTTGATTTGCGTTTCTCTGATGATTAAGGATGATGAGCACTTCTTCATGTGTTTGAAGGCCGTGCGCTTGTCTTCTTTAGAGAAGTTTCTTTTCAGATCTTTTGCCCATCCTGAGATGGGATCTCTTGTTCTTTTCTTGCAAGTACGTTGGAGTTTTCTATGTATTCTAGTTATTAAGCCTTTGTCAGAGGCATAACTTGCAAATATCAGGAGAAAACTTCTAAATGTGGATCAAAAATGTTTTCACATAGTAAATGAGAAAATCTCATGAATGTTATGTCAATCAGGTTGATAAAAATATCTCAGATTGCATGTGAAGCCCGCACACTGTACTCCATGATTGAACTAACGTACACAGCTATGATTCAATAAAAAAAAAATAGTTTTGCTTTTTCTAAAATTGGCTAATAAAAGGAATCATACAGTTTGTAATCTTTTGAAAACACCTCTTTCCCTCGGCATAATACCTCTGGGAACTCATGCTGTTCGCTGCTTGTATAAATTATTTCTTTTTTTATTGGTAGCAGTCCTTTGTATGACTGAATATGTTTTTAATTATTTACTTGTTAAAGTTCACTTGGTTGTTTCTGGTTTAGAGTGACTACAAATGAAAGTTCTATATGAATTCAGGCACATGTTTTGTGTGACGTTTTCATTACTCTAAGAGTGAGATTACTGTGTCACGTGATAATAAGCTTCTGGTTTTCATTCACTATATTTGCCTTTTCTTAGATTATTCGAATGTTTTAAGTAGTCATAGTAATATACATTTTACTTATGTATTACTTATATATGGTATTACTTAAGTAGTCATAGTAATATACATATTGCTCATGTATTACTTATACATATACTTAAAACTATATATATATATTTGTTATATAATATACAATATATTCTTATATATTAATACTTAATTTATATATATATATATATATATATTTGAGACAGAGTATTACTCTGTCACCCAGGCTAGAGTGTCATGGCCTCAGCCTAGTTCACCTCAATCTCAAACTCCTGGGGTCAAGCCATCCTCCCGCCTCAGCCTGCCACGTAGCTGGACCTACAGGTGCCCAACACAACACCCAACTAACTTTTCTACTTTTAGGAAAGAAAGGTTTTTTTGCTCTGCTTAGGTTGGTCCTGAACTTCTAAGCTCAAGCAATCCTTCTCCTCAGATGTGGTTTATAGATATGAGCAACCACCATGGTTGGCCAGATTTTAGATATCCTTTTGGAAATATACATTTCCCCAGTGGCTTCTCTGGAGATTAAAATATACATTCTTAACTTTTCTCAGTATAATTAGAATTAACATTTTACTATTTCTAGTCAAATGTGAAAACTGTAACATATATCCCCCATTATATTTGTAGTATTCATTAATTCTATATACACTGCACAACCCACTATTGTTATAATTTTTCCTTTCAACAATATTACATATTTTTAGACACTTAAGAGAAAAAGTCTATTGTATTATGAAGATCTTTCTCATTTGTGTAGCTCTTCCTTTATTCCTGAAATTCTAAGTCTCCCTCCGGTATTTTTTTCCCTTTACTTGAAAAACTTATTTTTGCATTTCCTTCATAGCAGACGTTCTGGGGATGAATTCCTTTTCATTCACTTGAGACCATCTTTATTTCACCTTCATTTGTCAATGCAGATTACATTTACTGGATAAAAATTCTCGGGTGACAGTTCCTTTCTTTCAGTAGAGTAACATTTTTACTCCACCATCTTCTTTCTGCTGTGAAATACACAATCATTCTAATATTGCCCTGTATGTAATAAATTACTGTTCTCTGGATTTTTTTTAGTATATTTCTTTATCTTTAGTAGTTATCAATTTGATTTTTATATGTATGGGCTTGAATTACTCAATTACTTTGAGTTTGTCCTGTTTGGGGTTTGTAGAACAAATTTGGAAAGGATATAGACCATGATTTCTTAAAAAAAAAGTCTGTACTACAATCTCCTCTTTCTGTGACTCAAATAACACAAATGTTAGATATTTTGATATTGTCTGCAGGTTCTAGACTGTTCACTATTTTTTTTCAATATTTTTCTATTGTTCAACTTGGATGTTTTCTACTGATTTATCTACAAGTTCATTATCTCATTTCTCTATTGTCTCTATGTTGCTATTGAACCTGTCCAATGCTTTTAAATAAGAAGGACTTAAAATTATTTAGCAGATTTTAAATATAGATTAATGGTTGTATTTCCCATTTTATAAATTCTATTTATATGATTGGACATTTCATTGCTTTAAGAATCTTATTATTTATTTCAGCACGTTATAATAGATTCTTTGGGTTCATACTGGGTTGGTGTCCTTCCCTGACCTTCTCTTCTTTTCTTTTTCTTTCTTTACTTTTGTAATCTCACTCTGTCACCTGGGTAGAGAGCCATGGCATGATGGCTCACAGGAACCTCAAACTCTTGGGCTTGGGCACCAAAACACCTGATTTTTTTTTTTTGTAGAGATGGGGTCTTGCTCTTGGTGAGGATGGTCTCAGACTTGTGAGCTGGAGCAATCCACCCTCCCCTGCTTCCCAGAGTGCTAGGATTACAGCGTGAGCCACTACACCCATCTGGTTTTCTTTCCTTTCCATAATGTATCTGACTTTGGTGTTTCTTTTATGTTTTAAGTAACTTTGGATTAGCGGTGAGACATTTTGAATAGTAAATCATAAGTGCCCGGGTTTGTATTGAATTCTATGTGTTTTATTGCCATTCTGTTTTGTTTTAGTAGAAATTGCTCCTATTTGGCACTGGTTGCAATTTCTGCTTGTGCGTATGGACTGTGGTTCAAGTGACAGCGTGTTTTTCAAAACCTTACAACATTGTTCAACTCCCTCCTGCCTAAGAGCCACCCGTGGGCCAGTCTGAGACCTGGGTTCTAGTTCTCAAAGCTGTTTAGGGTCGAGTTCTCCACTTGCAGGTGAGCTGAAAAGTTCATATAAAACCTCTGGAATCTCTTCTTTCAAGCCGCCTTATCTCTCTACACTTTCTGCACAGCTGTCTCACCCCTAGGGTCCTTCCTTCTTGGTTTTCTTGCCAGTTTCCTCTCCTTGTCGTGCACACACGAAGCCTCACTCCACCTCCACATCCACGTGGAAGGAGAAAGAGATGAGAACACCCTTCCATGGCTCTTGCACCACTTATCTTTTTCTTATAAAGGGATTCTCCTCACTCAGAGCTTGGTACCTACCTGGCTGCCACTGCTGCTACCACACAGAGTTACAGATTCAGAAGTGGAGCTTACAGTATGCAACGTGCAGAGCTGAGATAGAAACAAGAAACATATTCTCCTTTCTCCATCTCTGAGACAGAAAGAGTTCCTCTAACTTCCTCTGTCTCTTTAAGACTCCACATCCTAAATGTACAACTGGAAAAAAAATAAAAAGAAAATAGGAGGGAAAATAAGGAGAAAAAAAGAAAAGGAGAAGAAAAAAAGTAAAAAGAAAAGGAGGAAAAAAGGAGGAGTTCTCTTGGAATCCTTTCTGTCCATGTCTGGTGCACTGCTCTGGGGTTTTCTGCTGACTCTAAGGCAAGATTAAATGAATGGAAAAAAAGGAACACGAAGAAACTCTCCACTGGAGTGCTTGGACTTTGGGTTCTATATTTCTTCCCAGACCACCTGCTTTCATTCATTTCCCAGAATTCTCAAGTAGTTCCTTTGTGCATTCTGCAAAAGGTTCTTGAATCCACTCAGTTAAGAGATTCAGAGTTGCTTACTTCATCTTCATTGGATCTAGGACCCTTACTTATGTTTTGTACACCTTTGTTATTTCATATTAAAAATGAATGTGATTGATACTTGTCCTTTCTATTACAACTCACAATAAGATGTATGTAGACAAAGCAGCATAATTGAAAGGGTTTTGTATGCTGTCCTATCTTACTATTTTGTGGCTGTGGAGGTAAGAGATTAACCTTTTAATATATATACAGAGTTGGCAACATTTCTTTCCATTTTAATTGTATCAATATTGTTAATTCCCCCAAAGGAATTGCCATACTAATAAGTATTACAGACAAACTACTGTCTATCTGGATATTCTTTCTGATGTTTCATTTAAGTAAAAGTGCTGTGTGTCTTCATTTTTCAAATCATGGTCTGTTAATGAAAAAATAGTAAAGAGACATACCTAATTAAGGTACTACAATGAGAATTGAGGCTGCATACTCATACTAGAGTGTCTTTTTTTGTTGTTGTTGAGACAGAGTCTCACTATGTTGCCCTTGGTATAGCTCTGTGGCATCACAGCTCACAGCAACCCCCAACTATTGGGTTTAAGCTATTCTCTTGCCTCAGCCTCCCAAGTAGCTGGGACTACAGCACCCACCACAACACCCAGCTATTTTTTGTTGCAGTTGCCATTGTCGTTTAGCTGACCTGGGCCGGGTTTGAACCCGCCACCCTCAGAGTATGTGTCTGGCGCTGTAACCACTGTGCTATGGGTGCCGAGCCTACAATGTGTCTTATAACTGGAGATAAAGCCTATATCTAAAGCCTGATATATTTACACTTCCTGCTTTTTACAGTTAAAAAATAATTTTTAGAATTTAGGGACGTAACACAATAGGCTTCATGGATGTAGCCTCATTTTCCTGTCACACTCCTAATTGTTTCCTATCTGTAATGGTTAAAATCGGAAGTGATCCAAAATAATTTATATCTTCTACTTGAGACTTTTGTGTAAATTTATATTGGCAGCAAGTACATACAGAATCTAAACTTCTTAAACAAGAAACTGGGGCAGCGGCGGCCCCATATGCCAGAGGTGGTGGGTTCAAACCCAGTCCTGGCCAAAAAAAAAAAAAAAAAAGAAACTGAAGAAAATGTAAGTTTAGACAGTAAAGAATTCAGTATCTTGAAGGTAAAATATGATATTAGCTTAAAATCAGTTTAGAATTTCAAATTCACCAAAAAAAAAAAAAAAAAAAAAAGGAAATACTTTCTAGAAGAGAGTCACTGAATTGTCAACATACTGGCCTGTATGGCCGAGGGTGTCCAGATCTTGGCCTGCAAGTTGATTGTGCAAGGGCTTTTTTGCTTATCTATAGTGTCAAATATTATGAAAATTATAGATGGATCTTTTTTTTGCCCTGATCAATTTTCAATAGTGTTTGTGTATGTAAACTGCGGCCCAAGACAACTCTTCTGACATCTGTCAGAGACGAACAAAGGCTGGACACCCCTGAAGGAATTAACATTCACAGAAGTTCTGAACTTGGACCAAGTATCAACTTCTAACAAAATAATCATTATGCATTTAATCTCATTATATTCTAATTCTAACTATGGCCCTGTTTCACCATTATCTCTCCACAGAGTAGCCGACCAACCCCCATTGGCTTGTAGGGTATGCCACGCAGACAATCCTGGGGTTTTCCATCCAAGAGGTTTTGAAAGCACAGATTATTATTTCTTGCAAATTTACAAGCCTTGGTTAAATAAAGCATAGAGAGCAGTAATTCAAGCTTAACCACAGTAACAGAAAAGTCACATTTGGGGTCAAGTCTGCATATATCTAGCATCTGACCAACATCTGTTCTGTATTATTGAGAGATCAACCATATTTGTGAAGGATATTTTATGGTCACTATCTTAAAGTTTATTCTGCAAAGATTCTAGGTTTTTTTGCTTTTAAACAATTTACATAGTTCAACTGTTTTTGTTTTTGTTTTTTTTAAGGAGGGATTTAAAATGTTTGTGAAAGGATGCATAATAACAAGCTAATACTCTCCACATTTGTGCAAAAGAATTTCATCATATAGTAGGTTTTGGTGCCTTATTTGTCTCCTCATCAAGTCATCCAAATGTCAAAGTTTATGGGCAGATGTGTGCTTTGGCTACCTACAAGCCATTTAAATTTCTCATCTCTTTCCACATTTGAGGTTGAAAAGTGGAAATATTCAATTTCCAATCTTCCCTGTGCAAAACATCATATCAGCCCTCAATAAAATGTCTTTATTTTGGAAAAATGGAGTCTTCCTAGATTGTAGAGATGTCCTGTATTCTATACCTCCGTGAATTTGCAACAACAACAAAAGGGGTGTAGTCAATTCTCATGAAACAAACACAGAAAGTTTGTATTTTCTTTGGCTAGTCAATAAAGCAATAACTTTTCAAAAGTCTAAAACTACTTTATATCTGTTTTTCAAATTTTACTCAGTTTTAGTTTGAAACTTGTTCAAAATGTAATCATCTATGATAAGGGACACAAGCTGTTTTTGAAAGTGCCTGCCTCAGGAAGCAAGCTGAGTTGCAGGTTGTTAAATTCACTCTTTAGGTCAGCAGATGAAAGGTGCTTTTGCACTTCACATTTAGTTTATTTCAGAAGCTTCCAAAGGAAGCAGAGATCTAAGGCTTGGGGTAACCTATGGTTTTTAAAGGAAACAGCAAAATCTCAAGGAAATCTCTTACTGGGGAAAGTTTACTTTGTGGGTTATTTTACACAGAGGGTCACTGAGTGATTCTCATCTCTTCTGTCAGTTTCTGCCATTTGGGAAGAGAAAGAGTGGAAGGTAAGAATTAGAAATACAAATGGGAGGAAGCAGTTCTGATGCTGAGCAGTAGTATGGGATATCACTTGCTACTTGGGACCTCTTTGAAGACTTACACAGCTACAGTAACTGGCACCTGTTGGAGGTTGATTTTTATACACACCTAAGATATACGATATAAAACAATATAATGTTTTAGTAAAACTTAACTGAGGTTTATTAAATTTATAACTGAGACAGTGATAAAAGGAAAAGTACATTATTTTCACATGCTTTGCATAGAGATTTAAGTTAAAAACAAACAAACAAAAAACGGGGCTTGTGCTCACACAGTTTCAATTCAAGATGTGATTAGGAGAGCATCCTGGGGCCTGGTGTGGTGGCTCATGACTGTAAGCCTAACACTCTGGGAGGCTGAGGCAGGCAAAGTCCTTAAGCTCAGCCTGAGAAGGGGCCAGACTCCTGCCTCTACTAAAAATAGAGAATTTATCCGGGTATTGTAGTGGACACCTGTAGTCCCAGTTACTCAGGGGCTAAGGCAGGAGTGATAGAGGGCAGGTGGCGCCTCAGCCAGCTCTGCAAGCTGAAGGGAGGACCTGTTGCCTCCCCCTGGTGGTAGAACTGGCAGCTGGCAGAGGAACCAGCGGGTTGGAGCTGGAAGCAGTGGGTTGGAGGTGGAGGGGTAACAGGAGACTCCAGTAACCTGAGGGGCCAGACAACTGTTGGGGAGACATCAGCGCCTTAGTGTCTCCTTCCTCTTGTACATACAGCTGAATAGGGAACCCCCAGTTCCTATGCTTAGGTCGATTTCATGTAAGTTTTCTAGGCCTAGTCAATTTTCATGTAAGTTTCCTAGGCCTGGCCAATTTTAGGAATGGATTGTATCCATTCATTAATGGCCTTATTTATCCTATCCCAGCTGAAGGGACTGTATCCATTCCTTACTGCATTCATTCACCTTGCCCAAGTGGAAGGGTCTGTATCCATTCATGAATGCACTCATTCATCTTACTCCAGTGGAAGACACTGTATCCATTCATTTCTTACCAAGTCCTAGACTAAGGTAACTACAAAGGACCCATTTGACTATATATAACCCTGGACAAAGAGCCCAGGCAGAGAGAGAGAGAGCGCACTTTCTTCCTACTTGGGTTTTTCTCTCTGCCAGGAGCTTTGGTGTTTTTTCTCTGTATTTTTTTTTTGTAAAATAAATCCTGCCTTACCACTGGTCCATGGATTCATTCTTCAAATCACAGAGATCAAGGATCTACTGAAGACAAAATTTCAGTATCAGGAGGATTGATTAGACCCAGGATTTGGAGGTTCCTGTGGAGCTAGGCCAATGCTACAGTACTCTAGTCCAGGTGACAGAATGAGACTGTCACTACAAAGAAAAAACAAGACAAATATATTTTCCACTTCAATTCATATATCTAACAGGTATTCTGTTTCTCCACTTAAATCCATAATGGGCATTTTAAATTTGCCACATCAAAACTGAATTCCTAATATCCTGTTCCTAAATCTGACTGTGCCATAGTCTTCCTTGTCTCACTATATAGTAGTCTAACCTTATCTCTGGTCAACCATGGTTTGAAACTATTAAATTGAAAATGTCAGAAATAAATAATTCGTGAGCAAGGTGAGGAAATCTTACGCTACCTCATTCCATGCAACTACAGACATATTGATGCTGGAGTTTTATCTTCATTAGGGTCTTGGTCTTGGTGATTCAAAGAATGAATCCACAGACCACAGATCAGTGGTAAGGCAAAATTTATTTACAGAAAAGAAAAGAATACAAAAACACCAAAGCTCCTGGCAGGGAGAACTCAGGTTGAGGAATAAGCTCTCTCCCTCTCTGTGTCTCTCTCTGGACTTTTTGTCAAGGGGTATATATAGTCTCATGAGGTCATTTAGTTGGAACTCAGTTGTTACATTTATCATAGGTCCTCTAAAGTTACATTTAGCTGGAACTCAGGTAATGAATGGCTACAATACCTTTCATTCCCAAGCCTAGGAAACTTACATGAAATTGACCAGCCCTAGGAAAGGTGGGGTTCCCTGCCCAGCCAGAAGTGCAAGGGGAGGGAGACCTAAGGTACTGGTGTCTCCCCATCAGTTGTCTGCACCCTCAAGCTACCGGAGCCTCCTGTGGGGCCTCCTGCCTATCCTCCAGTCTGATGGTTTTTCTGTTCGCTGCAGCCACAGGCTGAGCTGGCTGGGGCATCGCCTGGCCTGTCCTGCATTAAAATCAGCGCTGTAGATACCAATTGTTCATTAGTCATATAGTAGCTGGCTCATTGCCTATCACAATATTGCATTGATTGTGTTAAAGCAAACCCTAATTTACTTAATAATAGCCCCTGAAGTGCAAGAGTAGCAATGCTGGCAATTTAGATATGCCAAAGAGAAGCCATAAGTGAAGAGGAGGAACTTCTCAGCATAAGAAAAGCAAAAATAAATAAATGAAATAATAATAATAATAATTTTCTGAGATTATGAATATATATCTACAGTAAGAATGAATTTTCTATCCATGAAATTGTGATGAAGACAAAAGAAATTTGTGCCAGTTTGCTGCCATTTCTCAGTTGTTTTGTAGTGGTACAAATTACAGTCACAGCAGTGCACGATGAGTGCTTATTTAAGATGGAAAAGGTGTTAAATTTGTGGGTAGAAGAGATGCACAAAAAAGAAAATGTGTTCTGATTGGCAGTAATGTGTTGAGTCAGGAAGCATTGATCCTATATAAAAAGTTCAGCAAGACATCCCTTGAAATAAGTGACATCCAGCCATTTACTGAAAATAAGAAATGGTTCTACAGATTCAGAAATTGGGCTGAAAAATAGAAAAATTACTGACAAAGCTGCATCTGGCAATGAAGAAGCTGCTGTCACATTTCTAGCAAAGTTGAAGAAATTAGTTAAGAAGAAAAGATACAAGCCACAGCGAGTCTTCAATTTCCTAAAACTAAGTTCTTCTGAAAGAAGATGCCCAACAGAACATACATTTATAAAAGATCAAAAACCAAGGCATAGAATGTGGAAGGACAGGTCAAGTTTGGAACTACAAGAATGCATAGGGGAAAGCTGGGCTTAGTGTCTAGAGTGAAGAATTCACATGCTCTCAAAAACAAAAACAAACATTATCTGTCACATATGGCAGCATAATCAGAAAGCAAGGGTAATAGCCAACTTGTTTATGGAATGGTTCCACCAAATCTTTGTCCTAGAATGAAAAAACACTTGGAAGATGAAGGTTTGAAATTCAAAACCCTATTAATATGAGTCCTTTGAGAATTCACCATACTTCCTTCCAAAAAGGTTGCATTAGTTTGCAGTCCCACCAACAGTGTAAAAGTGTTCCCTTCTCTCCACATCCATGCCAGCATTTGTAGATTTGAGACTTTGTGATGTGGGACATTCTCACTGGGTTATGTAATATCTCAGAGTGGTTTTGTTTTGCACTTCTGATCCTACAATCCCATCAGGGGGCATCTACTCAGAAGAAAAATAATAATTTTTATTATAAGGGCATTTGCACTAGACTGTTATCACAGCTCAGTTTACAATCACCAAAATGTGGAAACAACCTAAATGCCCACCAATCCAGGAATGGAGGAACAAGCTGTGGTACATGTCCACCATAGAATACTAATCAGCCATTAAAAGAGATGGAGACTTTACATCTTTTGTATTAACCTGAATTGAGGTGGAGCACGTTCTTCTTAGTAAAGCATCACAAGAATGGAGAAATAAGAATCCAATGTACTCAATTCTAATATGAAGGCAACAGATGACCTAACATATGGTGGAGGGTAGGGGAATGAGGGAGATGGTGAGGGGGGCGGTCACAGTGTATGGCACACCTCTTGGGAGAGGGTCACAACTATAAGGGGGAATTTGCCTAACAAACGCAATCAGTGTAACCTGATTCTTTGTACCCTCAATGGAACCCAAATAACTTTTGAAAATCCTATTAATGATAGGCAATGACCCTAACTATCCTGAATCTTTTGCTGTAAAAATGAAATGGTGGAGAGTCTACCTCCAAAAGCAACCTCTTTGCTTTAGCTCCTATGATCAAAGAATAATATGGTTTGTAGGGCCACATCCCTGCCTGGTATTTGATCACATTCAATCAGTAATTGATGCAAACCCCGATCTGGACATAATGCAGTCCTGGAAATCACTCAGCATTGCTGACACAATAACATTAATCAAACTGCAATTAATAAATCAAAAACAGAAACTGTAAATGCCTATGGGAAGGACTTACAGAGTAAACTGTGAGTTAACTTTATTTATTTATATTTTTTTTATTGAATCATAGCTGTGTACATTAGTTCAACCATGGGGTACAGTGTGGGGGCTTCACATGCAATCTGAGGTATTTTATCAACCTGATTGACATACCATTCATGAGATTTTCTCGTTTACTATATGAAAACATTTTTGATCCTTGTTTAGAAGTTTTCTCCTGACCATTCGAATATGTACCACACATGTGATCTCACCCTTTGTCCCATCTCCCCCCACCCTCTCCCTTCCCTTCCTTCCCTCTCCCCTTTCCCCGTCTTCCTGTGCCATAAATGGGTTGTAGCCTTCACTTGAACGATAAAGAATTTGTCTCATATTAGGGGTGTATACATTGGATACTTTTTCTTCCATTCTAGAGATACTTTGCTAAGGACAACATGTTCCAGCTCCATCCATGTAAAAATGAAAGAGGAAAAGTCACCATCTTTCTTTAAGGCTGCATAATATTCCATGGTATACATGTACCACCGTTTATTAATCCATTCGTGTATCAATGGGTTCTTGGGCTTCTTCCATGACTTAGCAATTATGAATTGGGCTGCAATAAACAATCTGGTACAGATATCTTTGTTGTTCTGTAATTTTTGATCATCTGGGTATAAGGGTCAGGAGAAAACTTCTAAATACGGATCAAAAATGTTTTCATATAGTAAATGAGAAAATATCATGAACGGTGTGTCAATCAGGTTGATAAAATATCTCAGATTGCATGTGAAGCCCCCACACTGTACCCCATGGTTGAACTAATGTACACAGCTATGATTCAATTAAAAAAAAAAAGAAATTTTAAAACACAAAGTGAAAATCAATTTCCCTTTGTTTCACAGACAATTCAAGTTTCCAGTTATCAGTTATCTTTGAGATAGAAAATAGTAAATTTTGTAATAGTGCTAGGTCTAAAAGGCAAGATATTTAAGCACAATGTATCTTTTTTGTAGTGAATGTAATCAGTATTGAGTAAACTTAAATGCTGAAAGAGTAAGAGGCAAAGATGATTGATGTGATAAAAATAACTTTCTGACTCCCTATGCTTTCTTGTGTTCAAAACAGTAATTTATACTTAAACTGTCTCCAGTCAGTGACTGAAATAGTTGTCCAAAATTGCATTAAACAAATCTACTATAATAGAGGTCAAGTGGTCATGATGTGATTAATTCACATCAATTTTGAAAGCAAAACTTTGTACTTAAGAAAGAAAAGTCTTGTTATCTAAAATGAACTTTCAGAAAACCAGCATTTTAGGCAAGGTATATGAAATACTGATTCAGTTTACAAAGGATATTTAATACCATAGTACATTTTCTTTAACTGAAAATGATAAACAAAACAGTCAATGAACATATTTTAATGATGTTTACATAAACACAATTACATAACAAGGAATTCTTTTAAAGGTAAACTTATTCTTCACTTAAGCAACAAGATGATTAAGAAGTTAAGAAATGTCAAATAGCACTAAAGCAAAGTTAACTATTCTGTAAAAAGATAAGAATTGCCATTCTACATCAAAATATAAGCATTTATAATTGATATTTTGTCAGTAATAGTTTAACAGTAGAATTTATTTTGAAAACAAAGTTTTTATTAATATATCAGCTTCTGCTTGACATGATTTGAAAAATAAATTGAGAAGAATAGCCTACCTGCATTAGAGTTTTCAAGATGAATTTTTAATTCCAGAAGTAGAAACCAGGGTGTATGGAAGTATATATATCATTAAACATTCCATTCAGAATTGAGATAATGGTACCTAAATTTTTGCCTGGTCCCTCCTGAAATGAAGATTCTTTGCAGCTATATTTTTGATTCATAAAGATGAAGCAAATTCTTCTCAACTGAGAAAGAAGCCTGGGGGTCTACAAGTTTACCTCAAAAATTGATTATTCTTTCTAAAACCATTTCGGTCCCATTACCTTTGGTATGTCTATTCACATAACTTATTCACACAGATGTCTTTAAACTTTCTTTGTAGAATTTTTTTTTTAGTGTGTCTTTTATTGTGGTAAAAAACATGTAACATAAAATTTACTATCTTAGCTATTTTTATTTATTTTTTTTTTATTAATTCTTATTGGATTTAATTGCTTTGGAGTTTTTTTTCTTATTATTAAATCATAGCTGTGTACATTAATGCAATCATGGGGTACAATGTGCTGGTATTATACACAATTTGAAATATTTTCATCAACCTGGTTAACATAGCCTTCATGGCATTTTCTTAGTTATTGTGTTCAGACATTTATATTCTACGTTTAGTAAGTTGCACCTGTATATTAT
>CAUYON010080097.1:0-33347 GCA_963573935.1 Arctocebus calabarensis | reverse complement strand
TTTTTTTTTTTTTGAGACAGAGTCTCAAGCCATCACCCTGGATAGAGTGCTATGGCATCACAACTCACAGCAACCTCCAATTCCTGGGCTCCTGCCTCCACTTCCCAAGTAGCTGGGACTACAGGCACCCACCACAATGCCCAGTCATTTTTTGGTTGCAGCCATCATTGTTGTTTGGCGGACCCAGGCTGGATTCGAACCCGCCAGCCCAGGTAAACAGTGGCTGGCGCCTTAGCCCATTGAGCCACAGGCACCAAGCCATACTAGTTTCATATTAATATTGAGTACATTGGATAGTTACTTTTTACCTACCAAGTACAAACAAGGTAACCTAATTATATGTAAACCTTATATTAATCTGAAATTTAAAAAATAATAGAAAAAAAGCAAGAATTTCACCTTTTTGATCAACAGTATTTTGAAATCAAATCTTAAAAGCCCATACTGAAAACAACTAAATAAAACTGTCTGTAGCCAGCCATTGTGGCGGGCACCTGTAGACCCAACTACTCAGGAGGCTGAGGCAAGACAATCACCTAAGCCCAAGAGTTGGAGGTTGCTAGTTGGAACTCTGTGACCCCACACACGGCACTCTACTGAACACATTAAATTGAGACTCTGTCTCTACAAAAAAAAAAAAAAGAAAAAAAAAGTCTGTATTTCAACAATGAAAATGAGTAAGTAAAGATTATGTTGTGAATACAGAATAATCACTGTCCACATTGCTCATATTTAGCCAAAGACAATTTCTGGTATTGTCTGGGGAAGTTTTTGAAAATTAATTTTAAAATAAAGTAATGGCTATTTTGATACACAGATGCCATTTGCTGTAAATCCAGCAAAGGAGCAGAGACTTCATCTGAGCTTTTACGTGAAGGTCATGTGGCAGTTGGATGCTACACATCAAAAACATTTCAGTATCATACTATGGAGACTCCGGCTGACTTTCAGCCCTTTTAGTTCACATACTCTCCAAAAGAACGCAGCCTTGATGGAAGTTTGCAGAAAATTGCCTTTATTGTCAACCACACTCCACAAAATGATTTGACTAATTTGACTTTTATAGATTTTTAAAAAGTCAGAAAGGATTTGAGGTGGCATGCCAACTCCACAGAAGTCTTTTCATTAAGCAGTAAATAAAGTTTAATTTTTTCATAAAGGGAGCTTTGTGGTCCTGAAATCCTGCTGTCTGCTCCATTAAAAATAAAGAAATCGCCTAAAGAAAATTTCAAATCATATTCAAATATAGACCTTGCAAAGATGTTTCATTCTAATTTGGGAGTACATAATGAATGTACTTCTTTGCAACCAGCACTTAATGCCAGTGCTTTTATGGTTTATGATGTAATGTTTGTTTCTTTATATTCAACAGAAAGGTCAAGATGAGTAATAATGAGAACTATGACTCTGAGAGAAAAAGACTGTAATTAGAGTACTTTTCAACAAATAATGAAGTGTCAGAAGAAAAGAAAGTGAAGCTTTGGTGTCAGCAAAACTAGTTTACATACGGATAGGAAAAGTGATTCTTCTATGCATACGTATACTTAGGTAATCTTCTTTCAGTAAGCTAACTCAAATAATAAATACACATTTAAAGCCTGGTCTAGACTCAAACTGAAGCAGTGGGTCTCCATTAAGGATGATTTCACCCATTAAGGGGAGATTTGGTAATTTGGGGGAACATTTTTAGTTGTTACAACCAAAAGTGTGCCACTGACTTTCAGAGTGTAAAGTCCAGGAATGCTCCTAACATCTTACAATACACAGGCAACACCCCAAAACAAGGAGCTACCTAGCTCAAAATGCCAATAGTGCTGATTTTGAGGAACTCTGAACAAAAGCTCTGAACATTTTCTGATTTTGAAAATTTTCAATAAGTTTGAAAGTAGCCCAGAGTGATTAGCACTGTATGGTGATAGGGTTATCTGTTGACATCTATTGATAGAGACATTTTGTACCCATTTTGATCAACAGAAAAAAGGGTGTGTTAGTTTTCTCAAAACTGGGAGAATCCATGCTAGGATTCTGTACACTCAAAAGTCATGTAAATATCCATCGCAACTGCTATTTTACTGTATAGGAGGCATATTCACTACTACCCAATACGTGCCAGAGTTTTAGAGGCATACTCTTTATTGATCCAATCACACAGTCAGGGAGCAAAAATTTGTTTATGGTTTCTCTATGCTCATGTGTTTTGACAAATATGGCCAAAGTGATCATTGAGTAGAAGGCCTTCTTCTGGTTTTTGTTTGCTTTTCAAAGATATTATTTATATATATATATATTTATTTATAATTCAGTTGTTATGTTCATTCCTTGGCGTTCCTGTAACTATTTCCTACAAAGATTTGAGGTAAATTCAGAGTAATTTTATAAAAATTAAGGCTTAATTTTAATGAACGCTTATATTTTATTTTCCTGATTTTGTTTTAGCACAGCAGATAAGCTGGAAAGCATTTATTCCAGATATTCTCTCCCTCTGGAGGATTTCTGTAGGGTCAACACCCCTGATACAGGCTGAATTTTGTCTACTTTCCCCTCAAAATTCCTATGTTGGAGTTCTAACTCCCAGGATGTGTATCTCAGAATGTTCTTGAAAGTACTTAAATTTAAATAATCAAATTAGATGTAAGTGCTGATTGACTATTATCAGTATCCTTATAAGAAAAGATTAAAACACAGAAGAAGGAACAAAGGGAAGACCACATGAAGACAGGGAAATGATAGCAATCATTCCATATTGTACCTCATAAATGCATTGATGTAAACAGTTATAAATTAATGATAATAAAAAAAAGAACATTCACTCATTCACTGGGGGAAAGAATCCCTATTCAATAAATGGTATTGAGAAAACTGTAAACCATATGTAAGAGAAACTGAACCTCCACTTACAAAAATTGTTTCAAGATGGATGAAAGAGTTAAACCTAAGGCATGAAACAATAAAAATGTGGGTAAAACACTTGAAGATATCAGGCTTGGGAAAGATTTTATGAGGAAGACCTCATGGCAATTGCAACAGGAACAAAAAAAGAAACAAACAGGATTTAACTAAACTGAATAGCTTCTGTACAGCTAAGGAAACAACAATAAAAGCAGACAGACAACCTTCAGAATGGGAAAAGATATTTGCATATTATGAATTGGACAAAAGTTTGATAACTAGGATATACAGAGAACTCAAGTTAATCAACAAACAAAAAAAAAAAGTTGCCCAACAATCCCATCTAACACTGGGCAAAAGATATGAATAGAACCTTCCCTAAAGAAGAAAGATGATTAGCAAACAAACATAGGGAAAAAATGCTCATCTTCCCTAATCATCAGAGACATGCAAATCAAAACTATCCCAGGATAACATCTAACCCCAGTAAGAATGGCCCACATCATAAAGTCTCAAACCTGCAGATGCTGGCCTAGATGTGGAGAGAAGGGAACACTTTTACACTACTGGTGGGACTGCAAACTAAAACAACTTTTTTGGAAGGAAGTATGGAGAATCCTCCAAGAAATCAATTAGACCTCTAGTTTGATCCTGGGTATCTAGGTATCTACCCAGAAGAAAAAAAATCCTTTTATCATAAGGACATTTGCATTAGACTATTTATCACAGCTCAATTTACAATTGCCAAAATGTTGAATCAGCCTACATGCCCACCAATCCAGGAAGGGATTAACAAGCTGTGATATATGTATGCTGTGGAATACTATTCAGCTATTTTAAAAGATGGAGACTTTACATCTTTTGTATTATTAAACTGGATAGAGGTGGAATGTAGTCTTCTCAGTAAAGTAGCACAAGAATGAAGAAGCAAGAACCCAAAGTACTCAATTCTAATATGAAGGCAGTAGATGGCTAATACAGGGAAGTAAGAAAAGGAGGTAGTGGAGAGAGGGTGAGAGGGAGGGTAGGGGCTTCATAGTGTATGGCACACCTCTTAGGGACAGAACACAATTAGAAGAGAGACGCTATCTAACAAATGCAATCAGTGTAACCTAAAAAAAATAATAAATTAAATTTGAAGAAAAGGGAAAAGCCACAGGAATTTTTTAATATTTTTGACCACTTGATCTCAGGCTACCAGAATTGTGAGATCTCTGACTACCAGAATTGTGAGAAAATAAATTTCTACTGTTTAAGCTATTCAGTCTGTGGCACTTTGATTTTGTCCCATTTTCCCCCAGCTGAAGGGATGACCTTGACCAAGGTCTCTAAAGCATTTCAATTCTGAATTCTCGACCTAGGTAATTCTACCTCTACTGAAGCTAAATTTCTACATTGTGATGAAAAATCAAATTATTAAAACTCTGCTTTTACCAAATTTTAGACTTTTTCTCTCTAGGTCAAAATGTTGCGATATATATAAAACCACATCTCCCCTTTTAAAGATCAGTAGTATCAAAAGCTACAGTAAATGACTTGAGATTAGCTACTTTTATAAGGCAACATAATGGAAAGTGTTTGAAGATTTTACCAGGTGTAGAAACCATTCACTTATTTACAAAGTAAATTTTTAAAAAAAAATTCATAGTAAGGAAAGTAACTTTTAAAAATGTATGACCGGGCGTCACCTGTGGCTCAGCGAGTAGGGCGCCGACCCCATATACCGAGGGCTGCAGGTTCAAACCCGGCCCCAGCCGAACTGCATCAAAAATTAGCCGGGCGCTGTGGTGGGTGCCTGTAGTCCCAGCTACTCAGGAGGCTGAGGCAAGAGAATCGCTTAAGCCCAAGAGCTGGAGGTTGCTGTGACCTGTGACTTCACAGTACTCTACTGAGGGTGATAGAGTAAGACTCTGTCTCCACAAAAAAAAAAAAAAAATGTTGTATGACCAATAAAAGAGTTAATGTTTCCTAACAGTTGTGTTTGTGGGAGAAATTGACATACCTGGATTAAGATACGGAGAAAGCTTTTAGGCATTTATATTTTCTCTTTTTTTTTTTTTCCTGTTTTTAAACTACATCTCAAACTGTGTCATATTTATACAGGATAAAAATAATTAGATGAGTAGCCACTGTCCTCAGCCAGAATTTGACCAGCATATTAAATAAAATTGCTAAAGTGCATCGTAAATAGGGGAACCAAAGGGGAGATTCCAAAAGGTGTTAAAAATCAATGGTACTTGAATAGGAGAGAACAATAGCAAAGGACTATGTGAAGAAAGTAACTGAGGAAAATAGGTGTACTTTTAAATTACTTTGTCAACTAGGAAGAAAATGGAAATGGAGTGTCATATTTTGAAATGGGGGGTGGAAACAATATTTAAAAAAGAAAAGAAAAGAAAAACCCCTGGACCTCAAAGAAAAACCACCTACTAAAGGCAGAGCAGAACAGCTTACTGTTAATCATTTTTTCAACCAATTGAGAATTCTCCAGACAATGTATTAAAGAGTAGTATGAAAAATGCAGTGACTGAAATTGCTTAAGAAAATAATCAAAATCACTTAATAGATGTTGTATTACTTCCAAAAAGGAGTAATTTTAAGAATTATAAGGGGGAAAAGTGTTTGCTTATTTTTGCTCTACAGCTATTTCCTCTAAATTTTAAGAATCCCCTACTTGATTGTGTTTTAGATAACATTCCAAGAGTGTATAAAAATTTTATGTCCTATATTGAGTATCCATGGAGTGATATTTGTTATTAACACTACAATTCTGAAACAGAAGGATAAAATCAATGCTTTGATACAGGCAATAAACTTCTTTGAAATTGAGTACAATTAAACATTATTTCTAAATGAATCTTTTATATTGCTAACTATCCTCAAGAATCCATTCTTTGATTATTTTCATTTTTTTTTCATAATAAAACACTTTAGCATTAGTTTACATAGGGTTAGATTACCCAAATAAACTACACACTGATTTCCAATCCTTCATAGTAACTATATGTTGCTATGGGATTAAGTTTAGGTCAAATAGAATATGATCTCAAGATATACATACAACTTTCTGAGCTTAAATTTAGGTCCAATAGGGTGTGATCTCAACAGATGTACAACTCAGAGTTATTGCTTTGGAGATAAAGCCAATTATTATCCCCTTTCTTTCTTCTGCCTCTAGTTCAAGCAGAAGAGAGCAGTATCCTGGGTGATGATGGGACATCAAATGAGGATATTGCTCTATCCTAACCTTCGATCCACAAATGACTTTTTTTTTTTTTGAGACCGATTCTTACTATGTTGCCTCCTTAGAAAACTGTGGCGTCACAGCTCACAGTAACCTCAAACTCTTGAGTTTAAGCGATTCTCTTGCCTCAGCCTCTCAAGTAGCTGAGACTATAGGGACCCACTACAATGCCCAGCTATTTTTAGAGACAAAGTCTCACTCTTGCTCAGGCTGGTCTTGAACCTGTGAGCTCAGTTAATGCACCCATCTCAGCCTCCTAGAGTGCTGAGAATACAGGCATGAGCCCCAGCACCCGGGCAAACAAATGACTTATTAAAGTAGACCTCCTCCAGGCTTGACCTCTCTTTTCTGGTGAGAATATGAAAAAAAATTACCTTCCATCTATATATAGACAAATAACTATCCTTTGGCTCGTTGGTTATAAAAATATCTTGTACATCCTATGTAATCCTAGACCTCTGGGAGGCTGCAGCAAGTGGATCATCTGAGCTCAGGAGTTCAAGACCAGCCTGAGCTAGAGTAAGACCTCATCTCTAAAAATAGCCAGGTGTTGTGGTGGGTGCCTGTAGTCCCAGATACTCAGGAGGCTGAGGCAAGAGAATCACTTGAGCTCAAGAGTTTGAGGTTGCTGTGACTGATGCTCCAGCACTCTACCAAGGGATATAAAGTGAGACTTTATCTCAAAGAAGAAAAATGGGAAGAATGTGAGATACTACAGTAACAAATACTCAAAATCTGTGTCATTGGTTTAGCCATTAGGTGGAGGAGGACAAAGAAATGGATAATGACTCCTGGAAATGTAGTGAAATACTTTAATCTATGGACAATCAACAGGAAAAAAACACAGACATTTTAAGACTTATAAAATATTGGAAGGCCAGTATTGTGCCTGCTAAACTTGCTGCTTTAGAAAACTAGGAAGCCAGGAAAGTTGGTGAATGAAAGCGACTCCTTGCTTACTTTAGAAAAGTCCTATATGACAAAAAGGGACCCCCCCCTTTTTAAGGAGCAGTTCAGCTCGGGAAAAAAATTGAAGGAAATAGCCATCTTTCTGGATACCATTTCTCCCTGCAATCAATCTGCTTTGACTGAGAGATGTGGCTGACAGAGATGTGGAAAAGTCAACTACTTATGTCCTCTAAATGGCAGAAGTTTGTTATTGAGAACCTTTCCTAAAATTCTCCCAATAAGAACATTTAGTCAAACAATGGGAATAGCCCAGGTTCAAAGTGGAGGTTAACTTCCTACTTTAAGCTTACATTTTTAGATTACCTTAAACTAGTCGATATTAAAAGCAAGTTAAGAGGAAAGGTTCCAGCACAAAGGCAGTAAATAAGAAAAGATCTCAGATTCTTAAGAACTATGAATAAAAGTAATCTTTAAGTGTGATGGTTTTGTATAAATTAAGCTGTGAGTTTGTTGAGTTTTTGTGGAAGCTATGTTGCAACGCAACCTCAAATTTCATCGGCAACAGCCTGTAATTGCCCCTAACTCAGTGCTCATGGAGGGCACATCCTCAGTACACACTCTGGTTGTGACTGAAGATAGTAACAAAAAATGTAAAATCTTACTCTACCTCAGAAAGAAAAGCCATATGACTTTAAGGAAAATAGACCAGAGAGTTCTCAGGACAAGAGTCCAGGTGGGGAATTTACTCCAGTACCAGAGCATGTGTGTTAAGATAATTAATACATACTAGATTTTTGTCATTTCCATGGAGGAGTGACTGCGCCCACTCTTCCAGGTTCTTAAGGGGCACTCACCGTGGTAGTTATTCTGCTCCAGCTCCACCATTGTATATCTAGTGTCAAGAACACTAGAGAGAACTTGTGTGTGAGTTTAAGAGGTACCAGAGTCCAAAAAGCTCAGTTCAAACTTGACAGAGGAAAACGTAACACTCATTTAGTTTCAGTTTTAATGAGACTGTGATAAAAGAATATTGGCTCCTTCACCTGTGGAAGGAAAGGATATGGTTACATATGGGAAGAAGGTACTCATGGAAGATGGCCAGAGAAGCAAGTTGAATCAGACTCTTCACCAATGTTCATTGCCTACTTTTTGCTCTTAATAATATAGACTCTTGGAGCTTTTAACTGGCACCTGCTCACCCATCTTATAGATTATGCTTCCCAATATTTCTTGAAACTAAGCATGACATTGCATCTATGTTTGGATGCAAGAGGATGTGAGAAGATGCATCCCGGGTTGTCTCCTTAAAAACACAGATATTTGTTTGGGCTTCCTCTTCCTGGTTATTTCAGTTGGATTGCGGACAAATGGTGATCCAGCTTTGATGAAGTAGATGAGAAGAGTGTAAAGGATAGTGGAGCAATAGAATGAGAGAAACCAGGAAAGCAGAACTCCTACAAGAGAAATAAACAGGCTCCAAGTGTATATGTTGGGCTCACTTATTATAATAACTTAGTCTCCATCCTGGAACAATAAGTAATTTAACACAATAAACCCATAACTGCAAAGCATAATTAGGATCATGAAAGAAAACAAAATGTATAAAGGTATGTATCTGAAAAGAAATAGCAAACTTTTACAGAACAGGCATGATAAAAGACTATTTTTAGTGGAAGCAAGATAAGTATCGAATAGTTTTTGGGAGATCTGCTGTGATGGATGCCTTCCACACAGATGTTAGATTCCATTCTTTTTATTTAATTTCAAAAGTGGTACCATATGTACATCTGTCTCCATAAACGATCATATTTTATAATTATAAGACTCTCTAAATCATTTGTCAGACACATCCAGATGCCAAATAAGTCAAAACCTTCAGTGTTCAAACCACTACTCAAAAAATAATTTATACACCTGGGAATTTAATGACTCAGAAATACTTTCTGAGTGTGCTGTTATATGCCCAAGATGGTCCAGAGTCTTGAGGACACAGACCAGGATAAAACATTTTACTTATAAGGAAAGATATTTTGTCCTTATGAAAAGTCCTAAGATAGTCTATTTTAAATATTTAAAGAAATGTTTACTCTTTAAAACGAGAAACATTTGCTCTTAAACATAAGAGCATCTAGCTATAATTCAATTTAAAAATTATTAGTATTTATATGTAATATACTGGTAAATTTAAAATAAAAGACTAAGATATCATTCCTCTCATGAAAATATTTGTACTGTGGGATCTAGTGGGGAAGGGAGAGATACAGTCTCACCCATAGACACACATGGGTACACAAATATATACCTAAAAATATGTCATATGTCAAAAAAAGAATAAATAATTATATCAGTTACATAGATAGACTAATAAATTATTGGCACCAAGATTCACATTTGGAAAATGATTAGGAATAGAAAACATTTACTCATCCATCCATTCAATGTGTTTTCTTCAAAGGCATTCATTATGCATCATGCATTATTTATGTTCCAGGTAGCAGGCCCTTGCCAATGGCAACAAAAGCATTCACTGAATAACAGTTCTGCAATGAAGCTGCTCTAGGCAGGTGCTAGTCATGCCCAGGTGAATGGGGAAATATGCTCTGCTCTCACAGAGCTCACAGTCAAGAGGGGAATAGGTGAAGCTAGGAGAGAGAGCATTGCCCATGGATATTAGGCAAAATAATGAGCAAAGTCAAAGAAAAGAACAGATTCAGAGGAGGAAGAAAGTAGCATAACAATAGTCTGACAAATTTGCTGACATGTAGAAATAGAATTGTACTCAGTGTTATATATTTGGAATAATATACTCTAATTATAACTATAAATAACTTTTGAGACACTCACAATCTTATGTAAGAAACATGTTT
This sequence comes from Arctocebus calabarensis, assembly GCA_963573935.1. Lineage (NCBI taxonomy): Eukaryota > Metazoa > Chordata > Mammalia > Primates > Lorisidae > Arctocebus > Arctocebus calabarensis. The sequence continues at coordinate 23,438 of CAUYON010080097.1, read as the reverse complement.
GGACACAAATTAGAAAGTATTAAATTTTATAATCAAAGGTATGCAGTATTATGGGAGCCGAAGAGTCAGAAGTTACTGCTTAAGGGGCTTGGGGTGGGAATAACAGATTATTTCTTGAGTACTGTACTCATTTTTCACTGAATGAATGAATGATTTATTTTTATGATCCATCAGTCTTCTCTAGTTTGTACGAAGGTAAGAGAGAGAGAGAGAGAGGGTTAGAGTGAGAGAAGGAGCTATTTAAGAAGGGTGTTTGGCTCAGCACTCGTAGCACCGTGGTTACAGTGCCAGCCACATACACAGAAGGTGGAAGGTTTGAATCCGGCTTGGGCCAGCTAAACAACAGTGACAACTGCAACAAAAAATAGCCAGGTATTGTAGTCCCAGCTACTTGGGAAGCTGAGGCAAGAGAATGGCTTAAGCCCAAGAGTCAGAGGTTGCTGTGAGCTGTGACACCATAGCACGCTACCGAGTATGACATAGTGAGACTTTCTCAAAAAAAAAGACTTTTTTTGCTTTCATAGTGAGCAAAAAACAAAAAAGGAAACCAACAAATAGGGAAGAGCACCTCTGTTTTAACTGTAAGAATTAATTCAATGTCAGTGTTTGTATTCTACTGAGATTTTTTTCTTACTCTTTTTTGTTGACACTGTCCGAGTAAGTGCTAGAGAGTAGCCTCTATTTTTTGTTGGCTCTCTTCTCACTTGTCCTCAGAGGTAAATGCTATACCTTAATCACCTTGCATATGACACCCAGGCAAAATGGAACAGCACAGCTAATGCAGCAGAAAGAGTGCCGGGTTGAACAAGTCCTCCACTTGGATATCCCACTGAATATGTATAGTGATGAAGTGGAGATAAAATGATAAAAACAGGTTGTAGTAATATTTTGGAAGATTCTTTATGTAAAATTGGGACGTTTTCATCTAATTACACAGACAACGATAAACCACTGAATGTTTAAAAAAAAACAGCATATGGGATCAGGTCTTCATTTAAGATCAATCCAGATGTCATGCACAGTAAAGACTGGACAAGAAAGGCTTCAGAGGTCAGACCAATCAGAAGCTACTGAAATAGAAACAGGGGAAAAGCTAAAGATCATCAAAAAGTGTTCACAGTGTAACCTAATTATTTGTACCCTCAATGAACCTGAAACAATATAAAAATTTAAAAAATAAGGATCATGAAAAATGTTAGACTTGCAAAAGTTGACAACTGAAGGAAAAGGAGAAATAGAATCAAAGTACAAGGAACACAATGTAAGTTTTGAGATACTAATTAAGAAATGTAAAATTATTTTGATGACTGTATTTCCTCGAAATAATTGCCATAACATTCCATTCACTTTTGCATTGTTGCAAACCATTTTTGAAAAGACTCCTTCCATTCATTTTCTTCAAGTTCTATAAGTTCACTTTTGTATGTGTGAACAGCTTGTTCGGGGTTGGAGAACAAGATTCTTCCTCCGTGCATGCAATTTTTGACTGTAGGGTATAGGAAATGCCACATGGGGCCAGATCAAAACCATAGCGTGGATAAGTCATATGTCTGAACTCTGAGGACTCCAGGGACCAAATGGTGAAGTTGACTGTGTGGGAGAAGGTATAGTCACGGTACAAGACGATCCATCACAGTTCTGTCCTCGGCCACCATTCTTGAAGCTTCCCAAATCTTTTGGTAGCATATTGCTGTGTACCACTGAGCAGTGGCAGTCCATTTCCCTCTGGAGGAACAGATGTGACATAATCACAGTTGGAGAAGAAAGTTGACACTATGCTCTTTGGGGTGGCTTCATTTGTTAGTAGATTATCATCGAGAAAAAATAATCCATACTGTCGACTGATGCTTATTCTTTGGGTCAAAAGATAAACTTAGGTTTTATCATCAGTGATGAAGTCAGAAACGCAGCTAGGTAGAATTTCCTGCATCAAATCTGACCAACATTTCTGCACACCATTCAACATGGATGCTCCTCTGTCAGAGTGAGGCACCCATCAGAATGACTCTCCCTTGACTCTAAGACAATTACGTAGGACTTTGGACACTGCCGGCGATCTGCCATTTCAATGACTTTAAATGTCACTCTATTTTTATGATCAATTTTTTCCACAATGAAGCTCTCTTCTTCAGCCACTGCTCTCATGGGAAGCCCACTCCTCTCCTGTCTTTCAGTGAAGTTTGGCCTCTTCTAAACTTTTTAAACCACCAAAAACTGCCACCCAGGAAGGAACATGGTACCTGAAAGCCTATTGCAAATGTTCAAGGCTTTAAGATTCTTTTAACTCACTATTTTTGAGGCAGAGTCTTATTTAGTTACCCCTGGTAGGGTGCTATGCCATCATAGCTCACAGCAACCTCCACCTATTGGGCTCAAGTGATTCTCTCACCTCAGCCTCCTAAGTAGATGAGACTACAGGCTCTTACCACAATGCCCAGCTATTTTTTTACAGATGAGGTCTCGCGCTTGCTCAGGCTGGTCTTGAACCTGTTACCTCAGAGCTCTTCACCCGCCTCAGTCTCCCAGAGTGCTAGGATTACACGCATGAGCCAATGAGCTGGGCCTACCTTTTTTTTATTGTTGGGTGTTCATCGAGAATACAAAGAATCAGCTTACACTGATTGCATTTGTTAGGTAAATGCCCTTTTATAATTGTGTTGCACCCTCAAGAATTGTGTCACACACCTTGAAGCTCTCTGCCCCCTTCCTTCCTTCCCTTTCTCCCCTCCCACATTCCCCTACCCGTCACCATGTATAGGTCATCAATTGCCCTCATGTCAGAACTGAGTACATTGGATTCTTGTCTCTCCATTCTTGTGATGCTTTACTGAGAAGAATGTGGTCCACCTCCATCCAGGTTAATATAAAAGATGTAAAGTCTCCTTCTCTTTTAAAGATATTCCATGGTATACATAAACCACAGCTTGTTAATCCATTCCTGGAATATTGGGCATTAAGTTTTTTCCACAATTTGGCAATTGTAAATTGATCTGCAATAAATAATCTCGTGCAAATGTCCTTATGATAAAAGGATTTTTTTCTGCTGGGTAGATGTCTAGTAATGGGATTGCAGGATTAAATGGGAGGTCTAATTTGAGTTCTTGGAGGACTCTCCATGTTTCCTTCCAAAAAGGTTGTATTACTTTGCAGTCCCCTCAACAATGCAAAAGTGTTCCCTTCTCTCCATATCCATGCCAGCATCTGCAGCTTTGAGACTTTGTGATGTGGGACATTTTCAAAGGAGTTAGATGATATGTGTAGTGTTTTTTTGCGGTTTTTGGCCAGGGCTGGGTTTGAATCCACCACCTCCGACATATGGGGCTGGTGCCCTACTCCTTTGAGCCATATGCCCCGCCCTATCTCAGGGTAGTTTGGATGATTACAGCAGATGAGGATTTTTTCATATGTTTGTTAGCCATTTTAGCCATTTATCTTCTTTAGAGAAGGTTCTAGTCATTTTTCTTTCCCAGTGATATAAGAGATTGTTGCCTCTTTTTGTTGCTTAATTTTTCTCTATAGATTCTAGTTATCATGGTTTTGTGTGATTCATAAATGCAAATATCTTTTCACATTCTAATGGTTGTTAAAATCATAGAAAATCATTGTGTGGAAGTGCTTTCTTCCCAGCTCCATAGTTGATGCCAACTGAGTTCCATGGGGACAGAAACAAATGAAACCCTGTGTGCAACACCAATAATTCGAGCAATGTGAAACATTCATGAGTGAATGAGAAAGGACACCACTGTCAACCGTATTTTTTAGAAGTGAAATAATGGACCATAACACAGTCTCCTGTGTCAAAACTTTAATAGTGACCTTCATATTTTTTCTGTAATCTGGCTTTTCTCCAAGAGCTCCCTCCATTGTTGGTGAGTGTGAAAAAAAGAAAATAACAATTTGCAATTCAGTTTAAAGATTAGTTTGAAACCAGTGCCTCTTGGTTAAATATAAAGAATAAAATAGGCTCAAATGATTAGTCTCCTGGTTCTGGGAGTGGAGTAGGCATATTGACCTTACAGTAAAGGAGAAAAAATAGAAAATCCTCTGATGCTCAGGTTGTCTTTCACTGCTCTTTTGGTTCAAACATACCTTGGTCCTCCTGGTTCTGGTTGCTTTGCTCTCTTCTGATTCCAAAAACCTATATCTAATGTATCTTAGAGGTCAAGTCCTTGGTAATAATGCTACTGCTCTTGAAGTATTAATACCTCACTATTCTACCCCAGCTCTCACTCTTGCTATAGGAACTTCTGGGATCTTCCTACAACTCTGATTTTGCCCTGGTTAGGGTGGACCTCTTTGCTATCATTGTTTTGTATCTTCCTTGTTCTAACAATGACAGCTCTCTTTGCAAGATCCGCATGGGAACCAAGAGTGCCAAAGATGACCCAGTCCTCAGAACTGCTTTGTTAACAGTAATAGGCGATACTAGCCGTTTCACACCGATGTAATTGTGTGTTCTTTCCAGGACCTATCGAAGCATTCTGTTCCTCCAGGAGGCTCAAATGGGAAACAGAAGTCTCCCTTTGACTTTGAAATTATTCTTTTTTTCATCTTCTATTTTCCATGCATTACCTTGTCTAAACCAAAGCCCAGAGAAGGGAAAATGTGGACCTGTAACTAACAGCTTAACTTTCTTCTCTCTGTCTCTTTTTCTTTCCAGGAACTGTGGGTATGAGACTTCATGCACGGTAGGGTTATGTCCTTCAAATTATAGAAGAGCTCTGAAGTGACTGCTCCACAAAGGGTTATTTGAAAATATGGGGAACATAAAAATAATGTAACTCTTGTCTCTCTAATACCTACCAATCTGATTTATCATTGTGGGAGCAAACTATCAGCACCAACCTCAACCCACAAAACCTTTCCTCCACCTTATTCCTTTATTTCTTTCTCATTTTTGTTTGCACTCTCTGTTTGCATTCTTTCTGTAACAAATCCTAATCTTCCTCAGGCATATTGTTGCCTCAGGCAAACTAAGACAATGCTCTTGTACTCGGAAAAGCAAAATTAAAAAGCACATCAATAATTTTTAAATCATTACCCCACTGTACATGTTTAGTTTAAGCTACCTGCAGAACATTTAGGGAAGTAAATCCCCCTTGGTAATCCAGAGAGATTTGTTTCCTTATTTTAACTGAAATTCTAAGCAATGTTCCGGTTTTCATTCAGCATCTTGCTATGATTAATCATCACTAATAGAGCTTGGCAGGAAACCAGGAGTATTTATACCTTTAAATCCAAATAGTATAAAGAATCTACTTGGTTTCTTGGAAAATATGATAAGAATTTAATAATTTTCAGGTACCAAAAAGTCCCAAGACACACACTTATTTAACAATGCTAATTATCATATAATGCCAGCACTATAAAAATCAGTGGAGAACAGAGGCAAACAGGTCATTATGTTTGAAAAAGTCCCCAAAAAGTCAAAAAAGAAACCACAGAAAAGAAGTAAAATGAATAGGAGCCAAATATAAATTAAAGGTCAAGGTGAGTGGAGACCTAGGATAAGATACAGATACAAGAATGTAAGAGCCAAAGACCAGCAAAAAAAGGACAGAAAGAGCCTGAAAGCAGCTGGGATGTGTCCAGGTTGGCAGAATGTTGAAAATAGCAAAGGGCTACCTGGGATAAGCACAAAAAGTTTTGGAAGCCTTGGAAATGATGTAAGAATTTAGGATTAAATTTATTGTCCTTTTTTTTATTTTTCCTTCACTGAAACTACTGTTAGGTCAGTAGGCATTTGAGAGGCAATGACTAGTCATTTCTTGTGGCTGAGACTACTGCTTGCATTTGCCTCACACAGTAACTTGCTATTCTGACATCTAATGGGGTGAGTTAGGTTGGACTTGCCGGAGTAAAAATTGTGATCTAAATATCGGAGTCCAGTGTGACTTCAGGTAGGGATTACTATTGGAGTGACAATATCTTAAGTTGAAGGGAGTGTAGCGATGGGAGGTTGGAGTCCAACACTGCATAAGGGGATCTTGGATAATTACTCAGAACATTAAATGAAACCCAAGTGCTGCCTATGGATCAAAAGATTTAAGATACATTAGTGGATCAAAGATATTCTCAGGCCAGTGTTCAGCGTAGAGCATTGAAGTTCAGAAATCCAGGCAGACTAGAAAGAAATCTGTGGGTGATCTAAGGATAAGGAGACTATTAGGGTTAAGGGGGTTACTATTTCATTTAGAATAATAAAAACTATATAAACTGGTAAAAGAATGAATTCTATACGATATGAGAACAGGACAGATTTCATTTATTTAGTCGTTTTAAATTTGTACAAGTCAACAGCTGCTCATAAAATTCCTTTTCTGTGATAGGTAACGTGAACTCATCAGTAGACTCAGGTGCCATGTTGTGCACCTAAAGTCCCAGCTACTCAGAAAGATAAGGTGTGAGAAGGATGGCTTGAGTCCAGGAGTTCGAGGCTGCAGTGCACTGTGTTTTCACCTGGGAATACCCACTGCATCCCAGCCTGGGCAAAATAGCCAGACTCCATATTTCAAATGGTGGGGTAAAAGAACAAATATTCTCAGAGAGTAGTTAAAAACCCTCAAGTTAGCTGAAACTGAGTTCTTAATAGACACTTTTTATGTCTTCTAAAATATTTTAACACTTATGTAAATGCCAATATTTACCGAGCTATTGTCATGTACTTTTCTCTGCATACTTGTTAAAAAAAGTTACTTTCTTACACCATCATTTCATATAAAATATCCCTACATTCAATGAACACTTACAAAGAACTTCTTGTCATGTCAGTATGACTACAATCAACTCAGTGTTGTGGTCCTTGTCACTTTACACTTATGATTGGATGTGGGAAAGTATTATAGGATGTTGCAGAATGCCATTTTTTTCTGGAAAAGGAGAAGTTTGCCATGACTAACAGGAAAAAAACCTATCACATATCCTCAGTAGTAACGTTTAGAACTTCAGAAGGTCAAAATTTTTTATGTGAACAGGAAAAGGAAGACTGTAACTATGAAACTAAACATCTCCTATTTGTAATTCAAAGTGAATTCTTTTGAATTACCAAAGTATCATTAATATTAGTTCAGATGAGGAGATACACAAAGGACTTAATCATTTGCTGTATTTATGGTTCACGAAAGCATTCATAAAATGCAATGATAACTCTTATCTACTTAATTGTTGATGCAATGCTTACTTTTTCTCATTTCCCCAAATGTGAGGTCTAAGAGGGTAGAAACTACATCTGTCTTATTGATTACTGCATAATCGATCCTGGGTGAGGGAAGAATAAACTAGGGCAAGGGAAATAGTTAAGAAATATTGAATGAATAACATTTGAGCTAAGTGTCAAGACAGTGAATACTTGTCTTGACATGAATATATGAACTAGGCCCAGGTAAGCTCTCCAAATCCACAGTAGCTGGGGACTATGTCAAGGCAATGGACAATGTCATATCTCACTGAGCTCAAGGTTGTCCCATTTCAAAAGATGCCAAGAGACCAGATTGGTTTCCCAGCCTCTAGAAGACCTCAATCCATTCCAGATCAGCCATGCCAGTGAACACACAGGCATTTCCTATGGACCTTTGAAATAAAGGACATGATGGCAAAGGGTCACCTTGGCATTCTGCCTCATAACAGAATAGCAAAGCCATTTAACCAGCCAGCTCTAGTGGGTGCTCCGCCCAGACTATTTTTCCATGAGGTGTCAGATTCTGTTCCTCCATAGATCAGCATATTTAGGTCAATGAACACTGTCCTTCAAGCTGTCTGAAGCATTTTCAAGTTCATTCTCCACTGGGTAATAATTGTATTTTTTTCAATTTTAAATTAGTTTTCCCATTATGTTTAAGCAGTATGTTTTTATGCAGCATTCTAGAAAGAGCTTCAAATACCCCAGCAGGGGTTATATTACACATAAAATCATTGCTTAACTGACATCAGCTTTGGACCCCTGCCATTTGGGTATAACTTCTCATTTTTGCCCTTCAAATGAACTGTATATAAATAGACTCAAAATAAATTCTTTACGGAGTTGGGATTTGAGCATATGTCTGAAATGTCACAGCACTCTTTGCAGCCAATGTAAGATTGTCTATAGATTACAATTTTTATTTTCAATAGTAAAAGCTTTTACTTTGAAGCTAAGTTCTAGGCTTTTAAAGTACATCTCAACAGATTTTTATTTGATATAGAAACACTATTTTTTAAACTCTTATTTCCTGCAAGGGTGTACCCCTAGGAATTGTATAATGGTTAAATGACAAAATTTCATGTCATATCTCTCTTAACACAAGTACCTTTTTTAAAGAATTTAGCACCAATCTTTGGTCGTATTTGCCAATATTCAAGTGTCAAAGGTAATATAAATCAAACATTTGCTAAATATATATGTGTAGAAGTTCTTCAATATAAATGTATTCAACAAATGATCATAAATAGAGTTAATTTTTTTTTAATTTAGAGGCAAAATCTAAGTGTCTGGAATAAAACCTTTGGGTTGAGACCATATATACTTTAAGTTCAGACTACTGATTCATCTCTGGCCTATATACTCATAGTCAGAACTCCCTACGTCTTGTTTTAGTTACAAACATCACCAAAATCACAATGGTATAACATAAGTTTATCTCTCATTCAGATAAAGTCCATTATCCAGGTGATTTTGATATGTGGGATTTCTTCTTCACACCAAGTTTCTGGCTTCACTGGAACAGAAATAGTCGTGAAGACTCCTGCATGAGCCGTTAACCCCTAAAAGCATGCAGGGACAACCACTTGTGAACAGAGGAGGAACTTGAAGCGTGATTCTACCACTGAAGAAAAACTGTGGATTGCTAACACCTGCCCAAATGAAGGCATGGAACAGATTCTTAGAGCCTCCTGAAGGAGCCAACTTTGTCAACAACTTGATTTCAGACTTCCAGCCTCCAGAACTATTATTAGTAAATAAACTTCAGTGCTTTTGAGCCACCTGGCTTGTAGTAATTCGTTATGGCAACAGTTGGAAACTAATGCACCATTCACCTCAAAAGAAGAGGTTGACATAGAGTTTGATAAATCCTGACTTGTTCCTGACCTACAGACAAATGCAAAAACACTGTCACCATCTCATCTTGAGGGCTTGGCTTTATTTTAACTTAAGATATTCATTTGGAGCAAACAGACATAAAATACATTATATTGCACTCCTTAAACTCAACAGGACATGATTTAATGATCAAACAAAGGATCAGTCTGCACTCCTGATGTTAAAATTCTATTAAGCCATTTGCTCTGGAACTCCACAAATTTATGAAGAATTTGTGGTCTCCAAGGAAGCTAAGAACATTTAGAATGGAACTAATGATCTGTATATTTCATTGTACTTTCACTGCATCAGTAGCAATGAAGAGTTAGGCATATTGAGTTGAGGTTAGAAATTAAGGTTAAGCATTAACCTTTGACTTACAAGAATGTCAAACTTTCTGTGCCAAGGTCACCATTTAGCAATTTCAAAAATAACTAAACAGAATGCCAAAAGTAGGTTGTAATAAAAACCAGGTCAATGAGAAGATAGAAACGAAGTTCTTAAATTATTTCTTCTTTGTTTAAGATAAATTACACACCATATAAAATACCATCTCTCTTCTTCTAAAGAATACTTTATTCTCTACTCAAGTTGCAGTGTTCCAATAATACATTAAATCATGCCATCTCCAGACTGTTTTCAGACTATTTTGCTTTCCTGAGATCACTGTCTCCTGTAATGTAGGCAATGAAGCAGAAAAGAACTACAAAACTCTGCAATTTCCACTGCATCAATCTATTGACATTAATATTTAGTTTCACTTTGCAAATGCAACTACTTTTGAAGCACGCATATTGCTCTTTGCTGCATCTTATATCAAGCTCATGTCTCTGAGCTTTTGTGGTACATCTAGTTAGATGGAAGACAAATCACTGAAGTGGCCTACTCCAATGCTATGATCAGGCATTACCTCTAACATGCTCCTATGCATAGTAACACTAATGGTGTAATTCACTTCAAACATGTCTTGTGAAGAGCAAATGCTGATGGATAAATTCTGTATTGGGGATAAGAATAAAATACGTAATTTCAATGTATACCTACAGATGTATGTATAATTATGGAATCCATAATAACTATATCATCATATCTTAAAAGTTAGCATTTTCAGACTTAGATCTGCAATAAGTTGACATTACAATACTTGTTCTTTATCGTGGTCACCATTAAGGGAAAGAGAACATTAAAACAAGTAGCCAGAAAGAGAGACCATCCCTTTCATCTCTGTAAAACAGAGTCCTTATTTGTTTAATGTGGAGACCAGAATCAGTCTCAGCTTTCTTGCTACAGTCCACATAACTAGGTGATCAATATTTTCTCCACCTAGTACAAAATTCAGCCATTTTTCCATTCTTTAATCCTTCTTTGTGCATGTTGGGTGGCTTTTTTCTTTTTCAATATTTAATACAGTCTAATATATTGTAACATATGTGTCAATATTGTCCAATAATTTGTGTTCATCTTAAAAAATTTTTCTTAAAAATATTTTTTCAGTGTCATGTCCAAAATATACTCACATTTGGCTTATACTGTGGAATTTCATCTCTGGTTTTCATGTAATGAAGTTTGTATATTGTCTACTTGATCATGTTGTTACTGAAAAACTGTGTTCTTTCTCTATATCAGCCACAGAGAAAGAACATCAAATTGGTGTGTCATCCAGGGTGTTTTTTTTTTTTTTAATTCTTTGTCCAAAGAATGGAGAATGACAAACTTGTGTTCTAAAGGCATCTTCTTCCCAAGCCATGGGAGGTACGAGAGTTTTAAAGAGTTAGATACAGGATGGAAGAGGTGTGTGAGCTTGTACATGGTGAAGTTCTGAATGCAACTACCCAGTTCTCATACATGCTGCTTCAGATATTGCAACAGAACATGGCAGTGATCTTCACTGTGTGGAGTGATTATAGTGTTGTAATGGTGTATTAATGAATCAGAGATAACTGGAGAGCTCTTGCTCTGCTTTGTATCAACTCTGCACATGTCTGGACCTCAGGCATCTGCTGGGGGTAATGTGGTTATCCTTAGCATTCAGGCTACCAATTGTCTTTGAGAAGCTTTGCTTCCACATAAGAAATTTTAAAAAAACAAAAATCAAAAAAAGAAGAGAGAGGAAAAAAAAAACTGTTGAAGTTTGTCAGGGCCATCCCAGTGACATTATCACTGTTCCTTGTATCTACTTAAGATCCTTAAGGTCAAGAATTGTTAGCAAGATAGACTCCATGTCTCAAGCATTCTAGAATTATTTTTTTAAATCTCATGATCCTCATGACAGTGATTGAGGTAATAATGGTAAAAACCTGACTCCTGACTTACCTGGCTCCTAGTTAGTACACTCTACAGGATTATGTGACAAGAATAGAGGAAAAGTTTTTTTTGTTTGTTTGTTTTTTTTTGGTAGAAGAAAGAGTCTCACTTTATTGCCCTCGGTAGTGTGCCATGGAGTCACAGCAACCTCCAGCTCTCGGGCTTAGGCAATCCTCTTGCCTCAGACTACAGACACCAGCCACAATGTCCAGCTCTTTTTTTGCAGCTTGGCCGGGGCTGGATTTGAACCCACCACCCTCAGTATATGGGGCCAGCGCCTTACCCACTGAACCACAGGCACCACCCCAGATGAAAAGAATTTTTTTAGTGACTTCTGCACAAAGCTCACTGAGGATATAATCATGAAGAGAGCAAACATAGTACTTGAGCTCCTAGAGTTCAGAATCTAGGCAAAATATAAAAACTCAGAAGAAAATAAATATATGTATCTCCCATTCTTTGGAGAGAACTCTCTAATCATTCTATTTGGGCCCAACTTAAGACATTTAATAAAACATATATTCCTTCTCACTCCTCATCAGATCATCTCACGTGGAATCTACTTCTACACTGTTTTATCACATCAGTCAGGTACTCTCTGAGATTCCGTAACTAATATTTGACAATAAGAGAAATTAATATACATCACAGTATTTAATTTCTAACCTATCCATACTATTAAGCTTTTATTGCCTCTACGGCACTCACAAATAATAGACTAGGCATCCTCAAACTTTTTAAACAGGGGCCAATTCACTGTCCCTCAGACTTTTGAAGGGCTGGACTATAGTTTAAAAAAAAAAAAAAACTATGAACAAATTCCTATGCACACTGCACATATCTTATTTTGAAGTAAAAAACAAAACAGGAACAAATACATTTCACACCAACGCATGTGGCCTGCAAGCCGTAGTTTGAAGACCCCTGTAATAGACTATTTCAGCCACCAAATATAATTAAAAAGAAAGTAAGAACAGGGATAATTTTCCCAGCGCTCTAAGCACAACTAATAATGTTAGCATTACCCATTGTTAAATACAAGGCTGTATTATTAACATGTACTTATTTACACTGTGTTGCTACCCCATGTACCGATTCTATCATGCTGCTGTTATGAACTCAGAACCCTTTTGTGCAGCCTTTTCAATGCATTAAAATTCAAATCCAAACCATTGAACATTACACTTTATAGTGTTTGCCTATTCTTAATCTTCAGTGTGACAATTAAAAGCCATAAAATAGTGATGTAAAATCTATAATGAAAGGAGCTAGTTCCTTCTGAGATTTTACTAATATTATGACAGCCTGCTCTCTTGTTACTATACATTTTAAATGAACTGCTGTATTTTGTGCCAGTGTTTAATGACTGTATTTTGAATTCTTACCAAAAATAGTACTCAGGCTAAACCTCAAAGATGAAAACAGTTTGTAGATTGTTGCAACATATTTTGATATTCATGTTAATCGAGGCTCCTTTTTTGATAGGTGATACAATTCTGACATATGTTCTTCAGAAATTTGTTAAAAATGAATATACTATACAGGTTGAGTGATATCATGGGATAGAATATTTTTTTTAAATCTTGAAAATAATAAAAAAATTAATTTTAGTATTGGATAAAGTATATAAAGAAAACCAATATTATTTTAACATTGAAATTCAGAAATACTGTACTTAATTATTTTACATTTTTGCAGCAAAAAACTAAAAGGTAAAAAAGCAAAGATTGCTAAACACACTTTGAAAGCTTAAAAGTGTTAATAGTATTATGTGATCATTAAAAAATTCAATTTTTATTTTTCTAAAATATAGAGCATCTAAGCCCATTAAATTTCAACTTCATTAAATTAAAAAAGTATCTATTTTTCTTTAAAAATTGTAAGTATATATGTTCCAAATAATGAAGATATTATCATAAATATCCTTTTTTAAAAAAAAAAGACTGTATAGTTCCATTTCTGTGGATAAAAACCACAGAATGGAACACTCTGCCAACAAGTAAAAAAAAAAAAAAAGGGGGGGGAGTGATGTTAGCTTTCAGGATGCTAGGACTTTTACAGACACCTGGGACAAATTCTACTACTTCCTGTAAAGACACAGAAAAGGAGAGGTTGATATACTTTATCTTACATTCAGCCAAATAATTGGAGATAAAACTGGGAGACAGGTTTCCAAACATCTGAAGCCAATAGAGCAATATAAGCCTGTTCTTAGAATTACAGCAATTAAAAATCCTAGGATTATAGACTTATTTTCTTTCTATTAGGAAATAATCTCTTTGCCTTAGCAGGTAATGGAAAATTTTGGGAAAACTCTTCCTTCACTAGACATATGAATAAATCACAACCACAGCACAACCATGAAAGATCTGCTATAATATGGGTTGCCTTGCTTGGTCTTAGCAACCAAGCATAAATACAACTGAAGCATTTCTGATTGAAGTTAGAGCGTGTTTCCCAAGTTAGCCAAGACACTAATTGCACAAACTTAAATTCATCTTTCCTTGATAAATCATACTGTCTTGCTAACAAAGGGATGGCAAGTTTGATCCATGGTGAGAGCATGAAATTTTTGAAATAGTATAGACATAAGTGCTCCCCAATATTTAACGAAGATCATTAACTTATTCTCCAAAGATACAAAAGCATATTCGCACTTCTGAAATAAAGATTCTAATCTTATCCACATGTAACATTCACCTAAATGAAAATGTTAAATAAAAATTAACTTCCAAAAATAGTTGAATAACTGACATTCTTGACCTATAAAAAACAAATTCTCAAAAAAAAAAAAATTTAAGGATAGCTATACTGAAAACAACAGACTTCATTATTAGCTTAATTTCTGATATGATTATAAAGGGCACTATGATATAACCACACATGTCACAATTATTGTAAAATATTAGCCTTCCAGAGGTCGACCTACAACAAATTGCAGCATGCCTTTCTGTCTGACCCATCCTAATCCATTTGTTAAAATCTGGCTAGCGCAACCTATAAAAATCACAAGATAACTACTCAAAGGTTAGATATGTCAGCTTCTCCAGAACTTTCCCCTCATACGTTCCTAATTTAGCTCACTTTTATTAACCATAGTTTTCCAGTGGCTCGAAGGTTTAATTTGACTCCCTCTCTCGTCAAAGCAAGAGCACTTATCTAGTGACAATGTAATTTAATCAAGTGCTCAGATTCTTCTCAAGTATGATTATGTATCTCCCCTCATTTCCACACATTGCAGCTATATAGAACATCTGCACAATTCCATAAAACTGTCTGGAAATTCTCCTTACCAAAGAAATGAGATTAAATTCTATTCCTGTGGATCAAAGTGCCCCTAAGTGTCTCACCTCTCCTGGAGTAAAGACTAACAAGAGTAATGCCAGTCTGCTCCTTGGAGCTGGCTCATATCATCCCATGAGTGCAAGCAAGAAGCCTCTATTCTGTATTGCTGTTTAGAATGACCCTGAGAAGTAAAACATACTGCTACTATCACAGCACAAGTCCAGACCTAGCCACACTAGAATTTGTAAAGGAAACCAGGGAAAGTCAAAAGGAGAAAACAGATATGAGGTTTAGAAGAAATTATAAAACTCTGTCAAAAGCATTTATTGTACAAACTGTGTGTGTGTGTAAATATATATATATATATATAGTATACCATGGTGTATACCTGTATATACACTATGAAATACAATTCAGCCTTAAGCAAAAATAGAGATTTACAGCTTTTGTGTTTATCTGGATGGAGTTGAAACACATTTTTCGTAGTAAACTATCTTAAGAATGCGAAAAAATATCCAATGTTTTGTAGTATTACTCAATACTAATATGAAACCAATATATAAACAACTACATGCCCACATGAAAGAAAAACAAAAGCAAGTATAGTCTAGCAAGGAAGAAGGGGGAGAAGAGAGAGGGGAGGGGAGAGGAGAGAAAATGAGTTGTAGGAGGAGGGAGAGCAATTGGCGTGATCTTATCTTATGTACACAATGGGAAGGGCTCAACTACAACTTGAACTTTACTTTAGAATCAAAAACAATGTAATGTAAAAATTCGTACCCTCATATTAATCTCAAATTTAAAAAGTAAATAAATAAATAAATGACACCGGCATCTTTTAAAAAATACTGTTTGTGAGGCTTTTAAAAGGTTTTTATATACAAAAGTATATAATTTTTAGGACAAGCCTGTTAGAAACTGTGAGTATAATGCTAAATAACTTGCCCAAAGATGCAAGGCTAGAAAGTGGGTGATCTGGAATTTAATCGCAGAGTCCATGCACTCTGTGTATATCTGCATATGTTCAGTATTATGAGAAATGTATTTGTAGTGTTTCATGGCACTCTTGTGTCCCATTTTCCTCCTGCTCAAGAACCTTTTATTATTTCTAATGTCTCTTGTAACATCTGATAACCTGCCTTATGCAAAGAGGACAATCATGCCACTTTCTGCTTTTGGCAGAGCTGTGGGATGTGTGAAGGTCAGAGGCTCATTATACTATTGAACACCATTTCCTTATACTGAAGTTATGAAAGTAAGTTCTTACTCTGTGAGTTCAAGTTTAATAAGGTCTCACAGAAGCACAAGCCAAATCTACAAAAAAAAACACTCAACACAAAAATCTCAACACAAGGCTAGCCACAGAGCTGATACCACACATCTCTTCATTGTCACTATTGACAGTTTGCTTGCCCCACCCCAAGTCTTGCCTCCTAGTCTTTGAGAGTTCATTTGCATCATCTATTTACTGGCCCTGAAGGTCAGTACTAGAACTAAGCGTAAACATTTATGCAAATACCACACTTCTAACACACTATTTTATACCGAAATCTTCTTGATAAAAAAAAAAACAGTTAAGACCCAAACACAAAATCCGATACTGACCTAGGTAAAAGTGCTAGGGACAGTGCTTCTCAAGAGACAGTGTTTCATTATTCCCTCATAAAAGGAGAGGGGTGTGATTTGGTCTAACAGTTTAAAAGACACTATACAATTAGTGTCGTCCAGTGGCTTTGCAGACCAAGCCCTGATTGAGTGAACTCAACTGTTCTTTGAGAAAAATGTAAGAGTCACTGGTTCTAAACCATTACATATTCTTTTTTTTTCTTTCCTGCTTCTGTAATTCTAGCTCTGTATGTCAATGCTTAGCCATTTATTTCAGATTTTCAGATTTCCTAATAAAAGTAATTCAAATTTATCACTTAGTTAAATAATTTCCTATTTATTTTGTTTTAAACTTTTAAAGATCTTTATTTTTAGCCATGGTAGTTCACACCTGTAATCCTGGAATTTTGCCTAAAATTTGAATAAGAGACTTTTGGATTACTGTTACCTAGCGGCTTTGTGGACCAAACCCTGACTGAGTGAATTCAGTAGTTTTTTGATAACAAAGATGTAAGAGAATAAACATCTGAGACACAGGTTCCAAACCATTACACAGTCATTAATTTTTCTTTCCTGCTTCTTTGGTTCTATTTCTACATCTCAGTATTTGTATCTCATCTAACATATGCCTGATTTTGACAATTCATTTTTAATAGGATACTGTCTCTTAACTAAAAGCCTCTTTATTTTTTCCCTAGGTTCCCTCTACCAAATAATGTAAGCCCCTGAGACTGGAATCATATTAACTGCTAAAGAACACCCTCAGTTCCTCTAATAGTATCTAGCACACAGTAGTATAGGTGAGGAAAAACTTCCTTCTATCTTCCCAGGTTCTTTGGACGGTCGATAAATTAAATTTATAGAAAATGGATTAAAAGGAGAAAACAATTTGAATTACACACGTATTCAAAGAAGTCCCACAAAAAGATGAGACACAAAAGAGCAGCAGGTTGAAGCTCGTACTTCATTCTGAGCTGAAGAAAGAAGTAAGGGTTTGTGGATTGATAGAAGGAACAAGGAAAGAAGTGCATAATAGTTGCATTTTTATGCAGAGAAAAGTGTCTCAGCTGATAAAATTTGTCTTCTCATACCAGGAAAAGCAGTATACATGGTTTGCTGGAAAGATATATAACATGAACTGATGAACAAGGAGTAGCTTTGAAGCTACTAAAATTTCTTTTGTGAGAAATAAGGAGAAGAATCATTAAATTATTGTTTTCAAAAGGACCATGGACAATCACCCTAAATGGAAAAGGCAAGACTGGGCACACGCCAGTAGGTCTGCTTCATATCAATTTATCAACTATTCAAATGTTTGGCAGATGCGACCTTCAAAAATTTATAGGCAATGTTATACAAGTTCTTAACATAATTGAAATAACCTACATTATATTTGATAATTGTGGCACATTTAGCCCAAAATCTCAACCAGTTACTAAAAGAGTTTAGAAGAATTTTTACTTACATTATTTTATAACAAAAACTAAAAGTTAAAGTAAAAAAATCTTTCTTTCATTTATCTAGTATGATTAATTCTCCAGATAAACTCACTCTTATAGTTCCGAATAACTGAAGTGGTAGAATAATGGCTTAGTGCCTGTAGTTAAAGTGGCTAAGGCACCAGCCACATGCACCAGAAGAGCTAGTGGGTTCGAATCCATCCTGGGCTCAACAAACAGCAATGACAACTGCAACCATAAAATAGCCGGCATTGTGTTGGGCGTCTGTAGTCCCAGCTACTTCGGAGGCCACGGCAAGAAAATCTCTTAAGCCCAGGAGTTGGAGGCTTATGTGAGCTGTGACACCACATCACTCTACCCAGTGTGACAGCTTGAGGCTCTGTCTCAAAAAATAAATAAATGAATGAATAAAGTGCTATAATAATAATCTGAATATTTGAAAATACATGTGACCAGATAATATAAGAAAATGATATAAGGAGAGAAATCATTCATTCTGGTACTAAATGTACCACGGTAAAAGTATGTGAACTTGGAAAAATCACTTAAATTCTCTAAGCCTCAGATTTCTTACCTGTAAAAATGAGAAAACCCCTCAAGCATAGTTTTTCAGGATTGCTGTGAGGATCCATATCAACTGATATGAACTATGTTTATGAAACATTAAAGATTAATATAATTACTGGTGTTTATAGCTTCTATTTAGTTTCCAATATCTACTTCTCATTACATTTTTTTCAAACAAGAAATTAAATCCTTCTTGTCTGCTTCAGTATTACGTGTTTCATATCTTGATTCCTTGCTCCTGTGAGAATCAGCAATCATCTTAGCTCCCATTATTCTGTTGAGACTCTAGCAATCAAAATCTGATAATACACTTTCTGACAGAGCCTAAGCTAAAAACATGTAAATCATTGCTATTTTTTTCCACTCCTCCTTACGCTACTCAGATAATCACAAGCTTAACTCTGAAAAATATCTTCTAAATATTACGTTTTCAATGACTCACTTGCTTTTAAATGACTCGCGTATGAAAGAACCTCAGAAGTATCTCAAGTCTTGAAGATTTTCTTCGACACTTCTCTTGGTTGCATTCTGCTTCAATGCAATTATTAATCTCTAAATCATTAAGGAAATAAAAGAGATGGAAATCATTTAAATGATACAATGCAAAGAAAGGCCAGTGAAAAGGATATAAATTGGCTTATAGTACAGAAGTAATTCTTATTTGTGCTAATGAACCTCTACTAAATCTTGAATGAATTACTAAATAGAAACTCATTGAAGATGTAAAGACTTAACATCTTTGTTTCACTTTTTTTTTATACAGCCATTAAAATTAAAATTGGTTGCTGTGAGTGGATGTGGATTTTTTATCAGTCCAGCAGTAAGATTCTCCCATGAGAACCTAAATGTCAACAGTAAGAAAAATTAATGCTGAAGCATATTTGTAATGTGATTTCAAGACAACCATGAGCTTATGTTACTTTTAAATATAAATTGTAGAAGTAGACTGATATGTGTGATTATGAATATGCAAACATCTGTATCTTGACTTGTCTAAATCAATTTACTTGTCAGACAGAAATTTGATAATCAACTTGGTTTATAATTTTATGTCTCACAGGCTAACTAAAAACTTTCTATGGAAAATAATGTTAAGGATGATTGTCAAAATTGTACTAGTTATTAATTAATAGAGAATAATAGAAAGTAATTTTAATTACATACGTAAGAATTATGTTATACTCACATGAAATAGTTTGTAATACTTCATTTTCTTCATAAGAAGATTTAAACTTCTCTCCAACAGCATCTAAAGCAAAATTGCTTAAAAACAGATTTTTCTTTAATGTGAATCAGGTTTTTATTCCTCTATATTCCCAATATGGATTAATAAAATGTAAAGTGATAAATAAAAAGCATTAAAAAATCTATTATATCTCTTCATTTGTAAGATATTAAAGGGGAAAAAACTGAAATAGCCTGATTTAATAACCTCATGTCGAAAGGCAAGTCTAAGAATCACATCGTCACCTTTCTTGAATCCATTGCTGTTTTCATTAAAATTTGCCATGTCAAATGTTTGTTTGTTTTATGGTCTAATGTTGAGTGTTTAAAGCAACGATATTTGATTATATTATTATAGCAAATCACTTTTAAGATTAAGGATTTTAGCAACTGAAATAAATATCTTCAAGATTAGTTTACTCTTTTTAATATAGAGAAGTATAATAAAATTATATATCACCTGGAATGTTCTAATCTTTTTTAAAAATAGCATTCTATGTGAGTGATTCAACCTCTTTATTCCTGATAAGCATAGCAGAGGATGATATGATAGACATAGCACTACAGTTATATGCTGGGTTCTGCCAAATTCAGAGAGCAATTTTTGTGGATTTACTTTTCTCTCACCAGTTTAACAGAGCAGATAAAAATGCAAGTAAGGATATCAGTAACTAATTTCTCCTACTTATTCTCTTCCTTCATTCCAGCTATTTTCCTCATTCTTTCCTAAATTATCTACATTCCTCTTGCCTAGAACATGCCCACCAATTAAAAAAATCCTTTAGATTTCCTCCATTTAAAAGATACCTTTTTCCTTACTTCCTCCAACTAGCTTCTACATGCTCTGTTCCTCTTGATGGCAAAATAGTATCTCAGAAGAATTATCTATATCTGCTATCTTCAATTTCTCTGTCACTCTTTATATTTTTTGGGATATTATAAAGGTAGAAACATTTTGGTTACATAAAATGCTTTTGTACAGTTTGAGTCAAAGTTATGAGTGCCCCTCATCTAGACAGTATGCATGTACAGTTAGGTATAAATTTACCCATCACTGCTTCTTGCTGCCCATCTGCCTGATTTCCAAAGACTGCTACCTTCATATATGCATGGAAGTGTTGATAAATAAGTTCCAATTTAATGGTATTTGTTTTTTCCATTCCTGGGGGGGGGGATCATTTTACATTAATTTTTTTTAAAAAATGACATAGGAGAGCAATACAGAAAATTCTCATTAGTCAAAAGATTTGAAGGTACTTAGTTGTAAATACACTTCTGTCTTACTATTGAAACAAAATTAGTAAGAAATAAAAGGAAAAGTAACAGGATATGAAATAATTAAGATGGACAAAGAGATAGACCTCTTCAGGAGAAATGTTAAGAACTCAGAAGAAGGGCTACAAATACACCTATTAAAAAATGAGAACCAGGAGGCCAGGAGAAAAAGAGAAAACAACTGATCCCCTTCAAAGGAGAAGGTGTAAAACAGAAGAAATGCAATGACACAGGTGTATTCCATCAGACAATCGAGTAGGAGAAAGAAAAACTTCTTAAAACTTATAAACTTAAAAATCTAAGGAGAGATGAACTTCAGAGGTACATAGAAAACTTAGAATTCTCACTCAATTCCTGGTGTGTAGAATTCAAAAACATCAGCAGGACCTTCAGCTCAGAAATCGAATTAGGATGATTCTCCTATTGAAAAATAAAAGAGTGAAGGAAAGCTTGTCCTAAGAATTTTTTTATACACATAAGCATTTATAGAGGAAGAATCAGTAAAAGCAATCATTGCAACCCAAACAAATGCCAGGTTGCATTGGGCATGAAAGCTGTCACAGAACAAGAGTCCATACTTGTTGCAATTTTGGCATGTTGCAGTTCAAACAGGCTATGTGAACATAAATTGAATAAGCTATACAAGAATGAGAAGCATTTTAATAAATCCTAATGCTTCTACTACCCCTATCTGAGCAAAGAGGTATTTTTCCTTAGATAAGTGGGTATGGTTCTCCAGACACCAAGTGAAGCTAAAAGCAAAAAGATACTCTCTACTATCCTTCATTTGGACATAACAGAAGTCCCTCCTATAATGTTTGGCCAATAATAATGCACCAGTTTTTTGTTTCATTCTGCTCACAACTCATTGACCAAAACTAGTCCTATGTTGTACTAAATGTAAAGGTGGATATAAAGTTCTTCCAGAGGTGTTAATGATCAAGAAATGAAATTAATTCTAGTCAATAGAACATTTTTGTAATGCAATAAACATGGAATGTATGGACCTATAATGTTTAAGGGTACCAGCATCCTAGTGCCTGGGCTAGAATCCTGGCTCTATCCTTCAACAACTAGGAGACCTTAATTTTATATGCTTCAATTCAGTTTAACAAAACAGGGATAATAATAATACCTATCACATACAATTTTCATAAAGAAAATTAGTTCCAATTTGGTATTTGTTTTTTTATTCCTGAAGGAAGAGAATATTTTACATAAATTTTTTTAAAAAATAATATAGGAGAGTGCTGGAAGATGGTGGCAGAGACGGTCCCGTAGCCCATCTCTCCCAGGTCAGCAGGTGAGAGGGTGGGAGCTCTGGATCTTTCCCCATGTGAACTATTGGAGTGGACAGGCAGCTGGTGAGACACAGAGATCGGGAGAATTGGCGCGTTTGAAATATAGTTCTTAACCATGGAAACTGTTGCAGACTGTTTCCCCCTGCCTGGCGGAGGGGCAGCCAGCCCCTCCCACAGGGAGGACAGCAGGTCCCAACCCACAAGCTCTAATCGGAGAAAATTCCACTGAAGCGTGGAACTCAGAGTTTAACGATCAGAAAGGGGCACTGCTGGGAACCATGGAGACCCAGGCAGCCCTGGCGTGAGCCGAGGGGTCCGGACTCTGCTGGACTAACACATTGGAATGTCCAAAATGGCCAGCGCCTTTTCCCTAGATCAATGAGAGAGAGAAAGAATGGGTTACCAGTCAGTGTTACACTAGGCAGGGACCATAGTGAAGCCTGAGAGGGGCGGAAAAGACACTTTGAGCTGTGGAAGCTATGGAAGTTGGCGAGGAGGGCCCCCAGGCAGTTCAGCTGGAGAATAACTGAAGTTCAAGTTCCCACCAACAGTCCCGCAAAGCCCCCGCCCCTCCAGACTTCACTGTGGCTGGGAGCGGCTGGGAGCCACAGCCATAGCAACCACCTTCTGCAGTCACTCCGAAGCTGCTGCCCCACGAATACAGAGGACACCTTCCCGGCCATAGCAATCGCCACCAAGTGCTGCTTCGGTTGGAAGCCCCCACCCCGAGAATAGTGACACACTGCTGCGGCCCCCAAGATCCAAAGTGACTGCATGGCCCCTCCCCTCCAGCCTTCATAGCCACTGCAAGCAGCTGCGACCCGCGGCCATAGCTGCTGTAGCAACTGCCGCTGCTTGTGCTGCCGTGGTCACCCAGCGCAGAGTGACACCACCCCCGCTGACACCGCTGCGGCCACGGAGATCTGCAGCGACTGTGAGGCCCCTCCCCCGCAGTCACCACAAGCCCCGCTCCCTCGCTCCCCTCTCACAGCAGATCGTTGTTGCCGGACTGTACTGCAATTCTATATACATATAAGAATAATAATATTTTTGAGATTTTTTTTTAATATCCTTTTCTTGGAGGCACTATCGACAAATAACTCTTTACTTCACTTTCTTTTCTTAGATTATTTTTATTACCTCCTATTCTCCACTGAACCTTGTTCTGCCTCTCCCTCGGTCATTTCTGTGTTCTCGCTCCCCCTCCGCTCCCTCCCTTCGTATAGTTCCTAAGAGTGCTTATATCATATTTGCTATAGCCTTTTCTTCTTCGCTATTCTCAAGCATTTTAAAAGAAGCATTTTAATTGTAGAATTCCTTTTTTTTTTTTTTCTTAGCTGTTGTTCTGTGATTGGCTGTTTG
>CAUYON010080096.1:0-14911 GCA_963573935.1 Arctocebus calabarensis | reverse complement strand
CAGCTGCAACCAAAAAATGGCCGGGCGTTGTGGCGGGCACCTGTAGTTCCAGCTACTTGGAGGTGGAGGCAAGAGACTCGCTTGAGCCCAGGAATTGGAAGTTGCTATGAGCTATGATGCCACGGCACTCTATCCAGTGAGGATAGAGGCTCTGTCTCAAAAAGAAAAAAGAAAAAAAGAAAAGCATTTTGTGGGCTGCGCCTGTGGCCCATTGAGTAGGGCGCCAGCCCCATATACCGAAGGTGGCGGGTTCAAACCCAGCATCAGCAGAACTTCAAAAAGAAAAGCATTTTATTATAGCCAAGGCACATTTAGATACTACTCAATATGCAGTTATAGGTGGGGGTGGGGGTGCATACTTATTTAGTCCCAGCTACTTGGGAGGCTGAGGCAGGAGGATTGTTTGAGGCCAAAAGTTTGAGACCAACCTAAACAATATAGCAAGACCCCATCTTTACAAAAATAAAATAAAATTAGCTAGGTGAGACGGCCCAGCTACCTTGGAGGCTAAAGTGGAAGGAACATTTGGGCCAAGGAGTTTGAGGTTGCAGTGAGTCATGACGACTCCATTGTACTCTAGCCCAAGTAAGAAAGCAAGAACCTGTAGCAACCCACCCACCAAAAAAAGGTAGATTTTTTTAAGACAGTCTCATTTGTGGCTTCCAGTAGAGTGCTGTGGCATTGTAGTTCACTAGCAACCTCAAACTCCTGGGTTCAAGCTATTCCCTTGCCTCAGCCTCCTGAGTAGCTGGGACTACAAGGGCCCACCACAACTCCCGGCTATTTTTAGAGGGGGTCTTGCTCTTGCTTAAGTTGGTCTGGAACCTGTGAGCTCAGGCAGTCCACCTAACTCAGCCTCTCAGAGTGCTGAGATTATAGGCGTGAGACATCATGCCAGGCCTCCAATATAAATTCTTGTATACTAGAATATTTATTGGTATTCTGGAGAAATATTTCACCTTTGTATCCTAACCTGAAATATAAATAAATTAAGCTAGGTAGACTATGAGTTTCTTTTCTTCTTTTTTTTTTGAGACAGAGCCTCAAGCTGTCACTCTGGATAGACTGCCATGGCATCACAGTTCACAGCAACCTCCAATTCCTGGGCGCAATCGAATCTCTTGCCTCTGCCTCCCAAGTAGCTGGGACCACAGGCGCCCACCACAACACCCGGCCATGTTTTGGTTGCAGCCGTCATTGTTGTTTGGCGGACCTGGGCTGGATTCGAACCCACCAGCTCAGGTGTACATGGCTGGCGCCTTAGCCTGTTGAGCCACAGGTGCTGAGCCTCTTTTCTTCTTCTTTCTAAGAGTTGTGAATCCAATTTTGTACAGAGTATCTGTGTGAAATGCATTGTATGAGCAGAGGGTGAAACTGTTGCCTCAGCTTCATAATCTTGACTATTAAAACTTACACTCGTTTCACCAGAATGTGCTGTTTGAGCTTTATGTTTGGTGAAGATCCCTCTTAATGTATTCATCTTTTAAGATTTGAGAAATACGACATCCAAGTGTATTAAGTGCAACTTCAGTGGGGGTCTTCTGTTACTGTTTTTCACTTCTGCTTTCTGTTAACCGTCGTTAGCAGTCAGAACATCAGTCCTCTCTCCCCTTTTCCCAACCATTCTCTATTCATATTAATGTGTTTTTGTGTTTGGGATCATCTGTTTAGGCCTCAGACATTCCACAGCTACCTAGAAGATATTATCAACTACCGTTGGGAGCTTGAGGAAGGGAAACCCAACCCGCTGAGAGAAGCCAGTTTCCAAGACCTGCCGCTACGTACTCGAGTAGAGATTCTACACCGCCTCTGTGATTATCGGCTGGATGCAGATGACGTCTTCGATCTTCTCAAGGTGCTTAACTGGCACACCCTTCCCCTAGAATAGTAAAAAGCCAGCCCTCAGAAATCTAGTCAGCACATAGAATCTGAAGATGTTAAGAGAAGCTAGGGTTGGCTTGTGGTACTAGTCTTGTGACTCTTAACTATAAAGAAAATGATCACTGCAGCCAAAAAAGTGGAGACACCTCTGTATGGACATATGTTAATTTGAGTAAGTTTCTCGTTTGCTTTTATCTTCCTTTACATGTACTGTGGACACGGCTACAATGGGAACAACCAGAGGCACCTACCATATTAGACATATCTAATAATCCCCTCCTCTGTATAATGTGTACCCATGTTTTGGGCCCAAACTTTCAAGAAAACACCCCTTCAGAAAGCAGCTAGCTCCCAGTTATAAGAGAAACATCTGGGGAGGGCTGATGCTGCCCCAGGGAATTGGGCAGATCACACCACCCACCTGCAGGCATCATGTGAAGGCCACCCCATCCACAGCCAAGATGACCTCGTGTATGATCTGTGGGGCTGGAGCTTCTGAGGCCACTTGGCCGTTGGGCAGCCAAGAGTGTCCCCTGGGGCCTGTGTGGGGCTCCTGGTCACCTTGGCATAGTTAGGCCTCAGGCCTTGTCCGTCACCCCACATGGTTGCTGCCCCTCCCCTGACGACCTGGGGAAGGCTGCTCCAGCCTACTCTTACCGGATCGCGGATGCTCCCAGACTGGAACCCTGTGCACCCCATGGGCTCAGGGAGGAGGGTGCAGCAACCTCAGGAGGCCCACCCTAGCCCACCTCCTGCTCAAGCTGTACTGCCCATGAATGTGTGTCCTTATTTTTCCCTCAAAAATTTGGGCAAAAATATGTTCATTGTATTTGACAAAATATATATGTTCTATTGCCATTACCTGACAAAATATATTATATGTTACTACTGTCATTACCCAAAACTATAATCATATTAGCCAATGAATTTTATTTGAACATAACTTTACTATTTATTGGACATTCCAAGAATTTGAAATCATGTGTGCTAGTGAAATTTTTTTCTCTGTACACATAGACATTGTAGTGTGTTGGAGAAGGAAGATGTGGCTATCTCTTCCCTCCCGTTACCTTATCATTACCTATTATAGAAGTGTATCTCAGAGGTAGGTGTGGGTTATTGCTTTCACTCATAGGGAGGTCAGTTCTTAATCCTGTTCAGTAGTAAATGATTAAATGTGTTGATGATTTCTCAGTTCAGCTCCCCGCATGGACACATTATAAAAATTACTGGGTAAAAAAAAAAAAAAATTATTGTGTAATTTAGGGTAGTCTTTGCTGAGGACTCAAGGACTTCATAGCAGCGGGAGGGCCAATACAGGTCCGACTCTGAGGTGAATTGGGCGCTATCTTGCTGGACTCAGTGGGAATAAGGAGTTGCTGTAGGTTATGATAGAGGTACAGTCGAGGGTCACCTGGGACAAAGCTTTTCCAACATCCGAGTCTACTCTGTGGTAATTGTCTTTCCTTTCATGTGTAGTAAGTCTAAACCAAATATATAAAATGTTCATCAGTATTCATTTTGGTTTCTCTTTATTGGTGAAAAGAAGGCAGTGATTGGGGGTAGGGCGTATTTGAAATATTTCCGTGACTTGTTCTTCAAAGAAGATAGCACCAGCCCATTCTGTCTGTATTTCATAAGCCTTGACTGACAGTTACGTAAGATACATGGGCATTTTAAAATATGAGGCATGTTTGAGTACAAATTTTGAATTCTCATTTTAGTTTTCTCCTGTTGTAGTTTATCCCCGTTTCCCTAAATCCCTTTTTCCTATTCTGCCTAGGGTCTGGATGCAGACAGTCTCCGTGTGGAACCATTGGGTGAAGACAATTCTGGGGCACTCTATTGGTATTTCTATGGAACGCGAATGTACAAAGAGGACCCAGTACAGGGAAAATCCAATGGAGAACTCTCCTCAAGCAGGTATCTTCCTTAATGGTGGGGCTTTTATACAAAAATGTCATTAAAAGTAACTATCAGAATTCCACAGCACATTTTTTTTCCTAATGGAGAAATTAGCTGTATCCATCTTTTCATCCACCTATGAAAAGATGTCCAGGAATTAACTTTATGTAAAAATTAAAAGGATTAATCCTCTTCTACCGTCCTTTTGGCCTGAAGTTTTTCTTAGGAGGTTCCTAAGGGGGCATCACTACTCTTACCACAGTCTGTACTGCTGAAAAGAAATCTGTTGTGTAAATCAGACATTTCACTGTAGTAGTTTTCATCTCTCATAGTCAATCCTTGAGAACTCCTTGGTTTTTTTTACTATGATTGCTCATCTGCTTTGTGAACCTTAGGAGCAGGAGAGCCTTAAGGGATGCCTGAAATATGAGCTGCACTGAGTGCTTTCTGAAAGAGGATGAGGCCTCATTTCCATAACTACCCAGAAGGTTGCTAACCTCTTATTTAGGCTTTTTTATTGCTTGGAGCAATAGTCAATATTAGGAAGGTGTTAGATCATAAGTACATTTTAAGATCACAAAATCTCAATTTTAATAATGGAGGACTAGAAGTTACCCAGCCATTTCCCTGTTGCTGCTACATTTAATTGTTTTTGATAACATTATGGCCAGAAATACTATACTTACTAATTCTAAAATCATAATGTAACATGTTTTTTTGTTTTCGAGACAGTCTCAAGCTGTCACCCTGGGTAGAGTGCTGTGGCGTCGCAGCTCACAGCAACCTCAAACTCTTGGGCTTAAGCGATTCTCTTGCCTCAGCCTCCCAAGAAGCTGGGACTACAGGCACCTGCCACAATGCCCAGCTATTTTTTCTGTTGCAGTTGTTATTGTTGTTTTAGTTGGCCCAGGCTGGGTTCAAACCCACCGGCCTCAGTGTATGTGGCCAGCACCCTATCCACTGAGCTACAGGCACCGCCTCTATTTTTAATTAATAATGCTATTTTTTAGGGAAA
The DNA here is from genome assembly GCA_963573935.1 of Arctocebus calabarensis. NCBI lineage: Eukaryota > Metazoa > Chordata > Mammalia > Primates > Lorisidae > Arctocebus > Arctocebus calabarensis. Next base: position 10,110 of record CAUYON010080096.1, on the reverse strand, counting down.
ATGAAGGACAGAAAAATGTCTCGAGTATTCCTGGAAAAACAGGAAAAAGAAGAGGCAGACCCCCCAAACGGAAAAAACTACAGGAGGAAATTATATTGAGGTAAGAAAATCTTGTTAGTCTGTTGTCATAGAAAGGTCATGTTGGAAGGGACCTCAATTTTCAATGTTCCTTAGCCCTTGATTTTTCCTTGTGCCCTGGGAAGTACAAGAGCCTTATATTTTACAAACTTGAATCAGAGTCCTCATAAAATTACCAAGTATGCACTAAGAAATCAGAAGTCCCTTGGCTGCATGACCTCTAGTAAGTACCTACGCTTTCTCAGCATGTTCTTTTTTATTGGGCTGTCGTTATGCATTTAATGAGGATTATATTGAAAAGATGATATGATGTGTTCAATATGTTAATTTATAAAATTTGTTATACCACATCTTTTTCACAGGATGGGGGGAGCAAGTTACTTCTGTGGTTAATCATTGATTACTCAGTATTTTGACAGAATGGCGTTATCATATCTGAGTTTAGGAATTCTTTCTTATTAAGGAGAATCTAGTAATTAACATGATGAAACATGCTATATTTTGAGTTTAATGCAGTTTCCTATAATAAAGGAAAGACGAAATCTTAAAACTTTTTTATTCTTCGCTGTTTTATTTATATCTTTAACCAAAGAAAAAAGATTCTGTTATACATGTAATTGGAAAATTTTATTTTAGATGTCATTATTATTTAGGAAGTTCCACCATGTGAATCTTGATACTTAAGGATCAGATCTATCATTATAAACCTATTGAAGTGAGGTTGTAGTCTTAAAAATTCTAATAATACAGAACAAATTCCTTTATTTAAACTACTCAATCTAATCTTAAATGAGGCCAGATTTCAGTGTGATGCTTCTTAAGCACTAGGAAATAAGATTATGATTATAGATAATCACAGTTTGATTTCTAAAGTTGAACAGCATTCTACTTTCTAGAAATTTGACTTCAGATCATAGCTGTCTATTACCTCCTGTGAGAAATGTCCTATAATTACTTGTGTTCTGTATGCACACCATTTGTATTTGGATTTTCGTAGCATTCCACACATCGTTCTTTATTCAGAAAGTTGTGTTATATCTATCTACATTTCCTTATAAGAATCATTTTAACAAGTATACCTGGACTTCTGCTACCCTCTACTGGTGATTTTATTCCTTTATAGTTATGTATCTAATGCAGTGTTTCAGTATTGTTAAACAAAATTTAGGATTCAGTTTCTCATTCACATTATACGTGTTATAAGTTCTAAGCAGCCTCTGTGGCTTGTGGGTACTATATTGGACAGCACTAATATAGAACATTTTTATTCTCACAGAAAGTTGCATTGAAGAGTACCACTTAGATGATATTTGAAAATAAAATATCCAGAGTTTCCTTTCTGTTTCAGGGATACAAATGAAAATGATACTTAATGCTACTGTGTTACTCCCTTTTACATTTTGTAATCTAATCTCAAACATTCCTGTGAGGTAGGCACTGTGAATGGCCCTATTTTAGGGAAAGTTAAGTAACTTTCCCAAGGCCACATTATAAGTGGTGCATAACGTGTACCACTGTTGAAAAGAGGCATTCTGACTTAGAACCTCTATCAAATATAAGGTCAAATTAAATATGCTTATCTTTAGTATGGCCCTGAATGAGCAAGGACGACATTGGAATCCTTCAACTTCTCTTGGCATTTAACTACTAATGTTTAACTCATCTGCTTGATTTCCAAAAGAAGTATTTTTTTTTTTGACATTTATTTGTTTATTTTTATTTGTTGTTGGGGATTCATTGAGGGTACAAGAAACCAATTTACACTGGTTGCATTTGTTAGGTAAAGACCCTCTTACAATCATGTCTTGCCCCCAAAAGATGTGGCGCACACCAAGACCCCACCCTCTCGTTCCTTCCCTCTTTCTGCTCTTTCTTTCCCCACCCCCACTGTTTCATGAATTGTCATTAATTGTCCTCATATCAAAATTGAGTACATAGGATTCATGATGTATGACTTTTTTGATGATAAGCTGTAATCTATTGGCTAGGATTTTGTTGAGAAATTTTTGCATCTATTTTCATTAGTGAAATTGGTCTGAAATTCTCCTTTTTAGTTGGGTCTTTTCCTGGTTTTGGTATCAGGGTGATGTTTGCTTCATAGAACATGTTGGGGAAGATTCCTTACTCTTCAATTTTTTGGAATAATTTCTGCAGTACGGGAATAAGCTCTTCCTTGAAGGTTTGATAGAATTCTGGTGTAAAGCCATCCAGACCAGGGCATTTTTTTTGTTGGAAGATTTTTTTATTGTTTCTTTAATCTCAGTGGTTGAAACTGGTCTGTTCGGGAGCTCTATTTCTTCCTGGCTAATTCTAGGGAGAGGGTGTGATTCCAAATATTGATCCATTTCCTCTACATCGTCAAATTTCTGGGCATAGAATTTTGGGTAGTATTCAGAGATGATCTCTTGTATCTCTGTGGCATCAGTTGTTATTTCCCCTTTTTCATTTCTGATTGAGATTTTACTTTTGTATTTCTGGTTAGTCTGGCCAAAGGTTTATCTATTTTATTTATTTTTTTAAAAAACCAACTCCTTGTTTCATTAATTTTCTGAATGATTCTTTTGTTTTCAGTTTCATTGATCTCTGATTTAATTTTGGATATTTCTTTTCTGCTGGGTTTAGGCTTAGATTGTTCTTCTTTTTCCAATTCCATAAGATGGCTTGTGAGTTTGTTGATGCGCTCTCTTTCTGTTTTTCGAATATAGGCATGTAAAGTGATAAATTTTCCTCTCAAAACTGCTTTTGCAGTATCTCACAGGTTTTGGTAGCTTGTGTCTTCATTGTTGTTATGGTCAAGGAAGTTAATTATTTCCTCTTTTATTTCTTACTGCACCCAACTGTCATTCAACAGAAGGTTGTTTAATTTCCATGCCTTTGTGTGGGGTTGAACTTTTTTTGTTGGAGTTGAGTTCCACCTTTAGTGCCTTGTGGTCTGAGAAGATACAAGGTAAAATTTCAGTTCTTTTGATTCTGTTGAGGTTTGTTTTGTGTCCTAGGATATGATCAATTTTGGAGACTGTTCCATGGGGCAATGAGAAGAAAGTATATTCTTTATCTTTGGGATGGAGTATTCTATACATATCTATCAAGCACAGTTGTTCTAGGGTTTCACTTAAGTCCCTTACATCTTTGTTTAATTTCTGTTTAGAGGTTCTGTCCAGCTCTGTAAGAAGAGTTTTAAAGTCCCCTGTTACTATGGTATTATATGATATCATATTGCTCAGACTGAGTAAGGTCTGTTTCAATAATCTGGGAGCATTTAAATTGGGTGCATAAATATTTAGAATTGAAATGTCTTCTTGTTGTATTTTTCCTTTGACCAATATAAAGTGACCATCTTTGTCTTTTTTGACTTTAGTTGCTTTAAATCCATATGTATCTGAAAATAAGAATGCAACTCCTCTTTTCTTCTGAATTCCATTTGCCTGAAAAATTGTCTTCCAACCCTTAACTTGGAATTTCAGCTAGTCTTTTGGAAGCTAGGTGTGTTTCCTGCAGACAGCAAATGGATGGCTTGTGTTCTTTAATCCAGTCAGCCAGTCTATGCCTCTTCAGTGGGGAATTCAAGCCATTAACATTTATTGAGAGGATTGATAAGTGTGGTAGTGGTCTATTCATCTTATTTTGTGAGTCCATTGCTGAGTTTTATCTTTTGCATCAGTGTGAGACAGCAAATGGATGTCTTGTGTTCTTTAATCCAGTCAGCCAGTCTCTGCCTCTTCAGTGGAGAATTTAAGCCATTAGCATTTATTGAGATGATTAATAAGTGTGGTAGTGTTCTATTCATCTTATTTTGTGTGAGTCCATTGCTTAGTTTTATCTTTTGCATCAGTGTGGAAGTTAGGCTCTGTCCTTTAATTTCTGAGTTCTTACTTTGCTCTTGATCCATTGTGATGGTCAATTGTGTAGAACAGGTTGAAGTATTTCCCATAGAGCTGGTCTTGTGGCAGATTTCCTCAATGTTTGTATAACAGTGAATGATTTGATTTCTCCATCAATTTTAAAGCTTACTTAGAGGATATAGAATTCTGGGCTGGAAATTGTTCTGTTTAAGTAGATTAAAAGTAGATGACCATTGTCTTCTTGCTTGGAAAGTTTCATTAGAGAAGTCTGCAGTCACCCTGGTGGATTTGCCCTTGTAGGTCAAATTGTGCTTACTCCTAGCAGCTCGAGGAATCTTCTCTTTTGTCTTGACTTTGGACAGGTTCATCACAATGAGTCTTGGGGAAGCTCGGTTACAGTTGAGGCAACCCTCGGTCTGAAATCCCTCTGAAAGGAGTGTTCCGAACTTTTGTGATATATGGGAAATTTTCTTTTATAATATTCCCTAGTATGGCTTCCATTCCCCTGGGGCATTCTTTTTCCCCTTCTGGGATACCTTTAACTCGTATGTTTGAACACTTCATACAGTCCCATAATACTGTCAGTGAACGTTCTGCTTTCTCTCTTCTTTTCTGCCTCTTTAACTATGTGAGTTATCTCAAGAGCTTTTTCCTCTACCTCCAAAATTCTTCTGCATGGTCTAGTGTGTTGTTGATACTTTCTATTGCATCTTTAAGTTCCCTAATTGAATGCTTCAGTTCCTTCAGCTCTGCTATATCCTTTCTGTATTCTTCATATCATCCATCTCTTATTTGATTCTGTTTTTGGATTTCCTTTTGGTTGTTTTCCACTTTATCAGCAGTTTTGTTCATTATTTCCATCATGTCCTTCATTGTTTTCATCATCTGTATCCTAAATTCCCTTTCTGTCATTTCTAACATTTCTTTGTAGGTGGAATCCTCTGCAGTAGCTACCTCACAGTCCCTGGGGGGGTTGCTTTGGACTGGTTTTTCATGATACCAGGAGTTTTCAGCTGATTTTTCCTCATGAGTGATTTCTTTCTTTGCTCTAATTTTCCTTTTACTTCCTCTTGATCTTTAAGTTTCCATGCCTCTGGGCTAGGGTTTCAATAATTCCTTTTGGTACAGGACTAGAAGGATGAGAAGATTGAAGAACAAGAAGGGGAAAAAAGAAAGAAAAAAGAGAAAGAAGAGGGAGTGGGTAAAAGGGAATATTCACAAAAAGAAGAGAGGTACAGAAAGAGGGAGATAGGAACAATATAGGTGTACAGTAGGGTACTTTGATGCGACCTTAAAAACCCCCAACCTCTGGGGGTGCTAGGTTGGGTGGTTCCCTTGAGGTCAGCAGCTCTTTGCCAGGCTGTTCAGACACAGTACCCCACCTCCACCAAGTAGCGAGGAAAGGCAAAAACGGTATAAATCAAACCGAAACAAAAAAACAGAAAACTTTACAGGGTAAAATTGGGGGAAAAACACAAATAATAGCGGTAGAAACACTAAGCAAAAAAATGAAGTTCTAATTGTTGAAAAAGACAACAATGGGAAATTGTATTTAAACTACAAAAATGAAGAAAAAAAGAAAGAAAAAAAAAAGAAAAATCTATAGGGAAAATGTTGAAATTAAAAAAATAAAAAGCAGTATATATATCTTGCTGGATAGTGTCTAGGTAACAGGTGATCTTCTGGGTTGTGAGATGTTAATCACAATGCTGATACAGCTGTAGGAGATGGGACTGGAAGCCTCTGCTCATTTCTCAAACCCTGCAGGGTGGAGAGGCTAAATCTCTCCTCGACCCGCTTAAAAGGCACTTTAAACTGCTAACCTTGGCTAAGCAGAAGCTTTCCCAGGAAAGCACTTGTCTCTTAGATTACTCCTGAAGTGGTTATCCACTTACCCAGTGTACCAAAACTGGTCTAACTCTATGCCCCTGAGGGCTAAGGCTGTAAGGCGTCTCAGTCCCCTCCTTTAGGCTGCTCAGACACTAGATTACTCACTCCTGCCCAATCCTTGCTCTCCTACCCTGAGTGCAGAGCTTGCCAGGGCAGTTCTTCCACAATGGCTCTGCGCTGCCCACAGCCAAACACTTATTAGCTTCGTCAGGCTCAGCAGCTCAGTGGCTCGGTCTTGGGCCCTAGACAATGCTTAACATCCTCTGCACTCTTGCCGAAGTTCTCCCAAGGTAGTTCAACTGAGTGCCAAGTCCAAAAAAAACCCAAACAGCTCACAGGTAAGGCCTTTCCAGTTTGCAATCTCACTGCTGCTAAATTTACACAGCTGCCTGAAGACCAAACAAACACACTCAAACACTTGACAGTTCTCCACTGCTTTTGTCCTCCTCTTGGGGTCCATAAGTCTCATGCTGACTCCCTGTGTCCCCAAAGGGATGTTTCTGGGCAGATCCCACCAGCCAGAGATGCCTGGAGTCTTCTCTCCCCGAACTCACCATGCCCAGTTGCAAAGAAGCTGTTACTCGGCCGCCATCTTGCTCCAGATACCCCCAAAAGAAGTTTTTTAAGTTAATATTGTCTTACACATTGTAGTTACTGTAACAATGGGCAGCTTTGTCAGTACTTACCTCTACACAAACATGCTGACATTTCAGGGCTCATTTATTTAGTAGAATTATTCCTTCCCCTTACCTCACCCCCTTGACATCCAGTCTCCCTCTTCCTCCCCCTACCCTAAATTTAATTGTGTCTATCTTCTAGGGGGAACATAGAACAGTTGGATATGTCTTTGTTTTAATTGGTGCCTACTTTTCCTGTGTTTCAGTGAAAAGCAGGAAGAAAATTCCTTGGCATCTGAGTCACAGACAAGAAATGGTAATGTTATTTGGTGGAGTTCACAGTGACAAACATAATCCATTTAAACCTTGTGATTCGCCTCCCTGCCATTCTTCATTTCTCTCTTTCTCACTAATGTTTTTTGTTTTTTGTTTTTGTTTTTATATAGACAGACTCTCACTTTATCACCCTCTTTAGAGTGCTGTGGCATCACACAGCTCACAGCGACCTGGGTTTAGGCAATTCTCTTTCCTCAGCCTCCCAAGGAGCTGGGACTACAGGCCCACCACAACGCCCAGCTATTTTTTTGTTGCAATTTGGCCAGGGTCAGGTTTGGACCCGCCATCCTCCGTGAATGGGGCCAGTACCCTACTCACTGAGCCACAGGGACCGCCTTCTTCCTCACTTAATACCATTTGCCTATCTATCCATTGTAAAGTTTAAGATTAGAACTTGTTCTGGCTTGGCACCCATAGCATAGTGGTTACGGCGCCTACTACATGCACCATGGCTCGCATTTCAAGCCCGGCCCAGGCCAGCTAAACAACAATGACAACCAGAAGAAAATAACCGGACATTGTTGTAGGCACTTGTAGTCTCAGCTACTTGAGGGATTGAGTCTAGAGAATCGTTTAAGCCCTGGAGTTTCAGGTTGCTATGAGCTATGACGCCACGGCAATCTTATCTACCAAGGGCAACATAGACTCTGTCTAAAAAAAAAAAAAAAAAAAGATTAGAAGTAGTTCTTACTAGTTCCCTGTTAACAAGGCACAGGGTAATAGCATTCAGATGAATGAGCAGCTGCTCAAAGAGCTGCCTTTGTAATGTCAATGCATTTTTTGTTTTATGGTCAGTGCCAAATACTGGTTTTCTATCTAGGTTTTAATTCTGTGATCCAAATAGCATAAAGTGCAGGTGTTTGGGGGATACCAATTAATAGTATTACAGTGTAAGTGAGACATAGTGGACTCTGCAAAGGCTCAAACTCAAAAATGTTTATGTAGAAAAGTAGATATATAGGCTGGGCGCAGTGGCTCACTCCTGTAATCCTAGCACTCTGGAATGCCAAGATTGTTTGGGCTTAGCAGTTTGAGACCAGTCTGAGCAAGAGTGAGACCCCTTCTCTAGTAAAAATAGGGGGACAAAAAACTAGCCAGGCGTCAGATAACTGGATAGGCTGAGGCAAGAGAATTGCCTAACCTCAAGAGATTGAGGTTACTGTGAACTAGGATGATGCCATGGCACTCTACACAGGGTGACAGAGTGAGACTCTTGTCTCAGAAAATAAGAAAAGTGGATACATTTAAGTATTTCTAGGATATTAAAACCTTATCTTATTAAAGTCACAGTAGTTATATTTGTATTGTCTTTAGGTATTCCTTAATAGGTCTTTTTTTCTGACTACTTTGTTTTAGTTACAACCCAGGGTAGAAATAAAATTGAGAATTATAAGGAAAAGGTTCTAGAGGAATCTGTTCTACTGAATCTGTCCCTTTCTTCCTTAGGATCCCAAGGGCCAGGCCAAGGCACTTGGTGGCTCCTCTGCCAAACAGAAGAAGAATGGAGACAGGTCACTGAGAGCTTTCGAGAGAGGACCTCCCTTCGAGAACGGCAGCTCTATAAGCTGCTCAGTGAGGACTTCCTGCCTGAGATCTGCAACATGATTGCCCAGAAGGTATGCAGACAGTAAGGGTACTGATGCTCCCATCTGTTATGTATGATGCTACATTGTTGAAGAATTATTAGTTAGAATTTTTGAGTGCTTTCCACTATCCTGGAAATACTGCCCGCTTTCACCCTCTCTGAACAGCTGTAAAAGTGGGACCTCCCCTGCCAGAAGAACCACATGCCCACCAGTTCTTAACACGGACTTCTCACAGGTTCCTTCCCCTGTGCATTCTTCAGGGAATGTTCCTGATTCCCAGGTGTGTCTCATGTCACCCTGTACATTCCTCCACTTATAGTCTCTTTTTAAAAAATCATCTTATGAGTTTGTCTCTTCTACTAAGCAACCAACTTTGAATATTTGTCTTTGTGGCTTCAGTGTCAGCTCTTTGCTCAGTTCTACCATCTTTTTCAAGTTCAGGCAAATTGTAGTTTCATCAGCTATATGAAATATATTTACTTTCATGCAAAGAGACCCTAATTCATGACATATTCAATAATTCCCCTCTTCTTCCTCATTCATTTGAATATTACTTTCTCGAAAGACCCACTTGAAATTCACCTGCCTGTGACTATCCTTGTTTCTCTCAGCCTTTAGGATTTTTTTCCCTTAACGTGCTTTAGTTTATTTTATTGTGAGTTTAACTTGCCTCAGCTCAGGGAACAAGTCTTACTCAACTTTTTAACCACCATAGCGCCATACGCAATGTCTTTTTTTATAGCAGATGCTTGATAATCATTTGGTTCTCTTATTTCATGTCAGTAATGCTAACACTTAGGATTATTGCTATACCTTACCAGAGTGCCAGAAATATTTGAGCACTTGCCAATAAAATCTGAAGAGAAAATATTGATAAATTATTGTGGCAGGAAGTACAAAATACCAAATCTGTTATGTAGTTTATTGTTTATTGTGGATCCAATGATATCAATTTTGTTTTTTTTTTTGAAACAGAGCCTTAAGCTGTTGCCCTGGATAGAGTGCTGTGGCATCACAGCTCATAGCAACCTCCAACTCCTGGGCTTAAGCGATTCTCCTGCCTCTGCCTCCCAAGTAGCTGGGACCACAGCCTCCTGCCACAATGTTTGGCTATTTTTTGGTTGCAGCCGTCGTTGTTTGGCGGGCCCAGGCTGGATTCGAACCCGCCAGCTCAGGTGCCTGTGGCTGGCGCCTTAGCCACTTGAGCCACAGGCGCTGAGCCCCAATGATACATTTGATCATTATGCAGGTTTATACTTTGGAAGAAGTTGTAGAAATTTACCTTTCTGTAAAACGGAAATGTAAAATAAAGCTTAAGAACTTACATAGTCTTGGATGATCAAGAAAATCTGCATTTCCCCAACAGTTTACTAGAGTCCATATAAGGCAATTATGTTTAGTTTTGTCATCTCTAACCCCTTCTGACAATTTTCCTAAAAATGGAAAGATACAATCTAATTTTCCTAAAGTAACTATGATATAAAGAAATAATCTTATTAGGCTCGGCGCCTGTGGCTCAACGGGCTAAGGCGCCAGCCACATACACCTGAGCTGGCAGGTTCGAATCCAGCCCCTGGGCCCGCCGAACAACAATGATGGCTGCAACCAAAAAAATGGCTGGGCGTTGTGGCGGGCACCTGTAGTCCCAGCTACTTGGGAGGCGGAGGCAAGAGACTCGCTTGAGCCCAGGAATTGGAGGTTGCTGTGAGCTGTGATGCCACAGCACTCTACCCAGGGCGACAGCTTGAGGCTCTGTCTCAA
>CAUYON010080094.1:0-31408 GCA_963573935.1 Arctocebus calabarensis | reverse complement strand
CAGCTCACAGCAACCTCAAACTCTTGGGCTCAGGTGATCCTCTTGCCTCAGCCTCCCAAGTATCTGGGATTACAGGTGCCCACAAAAATGCCCAGCTATTTTTTGTTGCATTTGTCTTTGTTGGTTAGCTGGCCCAGGCTGGGTTCAAACTCACCAACTTCGGTATATGTGGCTGGCACCATAACCACTGTGCTACGAGCGCTGAACTTTTCCTACACTTTCTTATAGGACTTTTATCATTTCATATCTTTGATTTTATTCATCTTGAATCAATTTTTATAAATGGTGAAAAGCTGTGGGTCCAGTTTCAGTCTTTTCCATGTGGTTATCTAGTTCTCCCAGCACCATTTATTGAATAGGGATTCTTTTCCCCAGAGAATGTTTTTGTTTGGTTTATCAAAGATCAAATGGCTATAAGAGATTGATTTCATCTCTTGATTTTCTATTCTGTTTCATATGCCTGTGTCTCTATTTTTGTGTCAGTACTATGGTGTTTTGATTACTGTAGACTTGTAATATAATCTAAAGTCTTGTAGCGTGAGGCCTCCAGCTTTCTTTTTATTATTAAGAATTGCCTTGGTTATATGGGTTTTTTCTGGTTCCATTAAAACCAAGAATTATTTTTTCTATTTCTTCAAAGTATAACATTGGTATTTTAATGGGGATTTCATTGAATCTGTAGATTGCTTGGGGAAGCATAAACATTTTAACAATTTTGTTTCTTCCCAGCCAAGAACATGGTATGTTCTTTCATTTGTTAATGCCCTCAGCTATTTCTTTTCTTAGGATTTCCTAATTCTTGCTATAGAGGTCCTTCACCTCTTTTGTTAGGTATATTCTGAAGCATTTCATTTTCTTTGAAGCTACTTTGAAGAGAATTGGTGGGGGGGTTGTTTGTTTGTATGTTTGCAGTTTGGAGCCTGGGCTCAGTTTGAACCCACCACCTCCAGCATATGGGGCCGGCACCCTACTCCTTTGAGCCACAGGCACTGCTGAAGAGAATTGTATTTTTGATTAGCTTCTCAATTTGGCTGTTATTGGCATATACAAAGGTTACTGATTTTTGGACATTGATTTTATACCCTGAGGTGTTACTATATTTCTTGATCACTTCCAGAAGTCCTGTGGCTGAGTATCCGGGATTCTCTAACTATAAGATCATATCATCAGCAAACGGCAAGAGTTTAATCTCCTCTGCCCCCATTTGGATGCCCTTTCTTTGTTCTCTTGTCTGATTGCTAGAACTCCCAGATTTTTTGTTTGTTTGATTTGGTTTGGTTTCATTTTTATTTTTTTTATTATTATTCTTTTTTTTTTTTTTTGTAGAGACAGAGTCTCATTCTATGGCCCTTGGTAGAGTACTGTGGCATCACACAGCTCACAGTAACTCCAACTCCTGGGCTTAGGCGATTCTTTTGCCTCAGCCTCCCAAGTAGCTGGAACTACAGGCACCCGCCATAACGTCCAGCTATTTTTATGTTTTGCAGTTCAGCTGAGGCTGGGTTTGAACCCGCCACCTTTGGCATATGGGGCCGGCACCCTACTTGCTGAGCCACAGATGCTGCCCTGTTTCATTTTTATTTTTTATTAAATCATAGCAGTGTACATTAGTGCAATCATGGGGTACAGTGTGCAGGCTTCATATACAATCTGAAATATTTTCATCCAACTGTTTGACATAACCTTCATGGAATTTTCTCATTTATTGTGTGAAAACATTTGTGTTCTGCAATTGGTAGGCTTCACCTGTCCCTTCTAAGATGCACCATAAGTGTGATCCCACCATTTACCCATTTACCCTCTCTACACCGATAGCAGTGGCAATAGAGAACATCCTTGTCTAGTTCCAGTTTTAAGTGGAAGAGCTTTCAGTTTTTCTCTATTTCAGTATGATATTAGCTGTGGGTTTGTCATAGATGGTTTCAATCAGTTAAAGAAATGTGCCACCTATGTCTATATTCTTAAGTGTTCATGTTAGAAAGGGATGCCGAATTACATCAAATGCTTTTTCTGTATCTATTGAGAGGATCATGTGGTCGTTGTTTTTGCTTTTATTGAGATGGAAAATTACATTTATGGACTTGGTGTATGTTAAACCAGCCTTGCATCCCTGGGATAAAACCTACTTCCTTGTGTTGTATGATTATTTGTTTGTTTGTTTGTTTCTTTGATCTCAGTGCTTGAAATAGGTCTATTCAGGACATCTATTTCTTCTTGATTAAGTCTAGGGAGAGGATGTGATTCCAAATATTGACCCTTTTCCTTCACATTGTCAAATTTCTGGGTGTAGAGTTTCTTGTAGTATTCAGAGATAATCTCTTGTACTTGATGTCTAGTAATTGCACATATGAGAGTAGCTGTGCTCTTCTGCTAAACCTCTAAACAAAGTCTCTTGTCTTACTTTTCCTTTTTGAAGATTATTTTTACTGGATAGAATAAAAATGCAAGCTGGCACATGTAGTGGGATGTGTGTGTCTGTATGTGTATGTGTGTGTGCTTGATTGAGCACTTATTAGATGACATATCACTGACTTATAGGTTCTATTAATAAATAATCTGTTAGCTTTGTGCCTTTAAAGTTAATCAGCCCTTCTGGTCACAGAAATGAATGTAACTTCTCTTCGGAATGATGAAAAATCTGTAACTGATTGAGGTGATAGTTGTATAATTTTGCGAGTAATCTAAAGACCATTTAACTATGCACTTTAAATGAGTGAGGTGTGTAAATTCTTATTAATATAACTGTTATGTCTTTTAAAGAAAAAGAAACAAAAATATAAGTATATATAAAAATAAATAGCAAACTGGGAGTCATAAATCTAACCATTTCAAAAATTACATTAAATGTGGACTAAGTATTTTATTTAAAGCACAAAGATTATCAGGTAAAATCTCTGTGTGAAAAGTAATGATTCAGCTATATTTAATCTACAAGAGACACACTTTATTTTGTTTCTAACATTTATTGAGTATTTATTCTGTGCCAGTTCTAAATTAGAGACACATTTAAATGTTTCTAAATATGCATTTAAAGATACATTTTAAAGATACAATAAGGTTGATAGTAAAATGATAAAAAACTTACACAATGCGACACTAACCCTAAATCAGGTGAGTAGTTTTCATTATATAAGACAAAATAAACATTAACACAGATATATTATTATTTATAAAAATGGACATTTTATAATCATAAAGGGGTCAATTCATCAGGAAAATATAATAATTACAGTTACATTACATTTTACATACATATGGGATCCTGAAAAATGCAAAACAAAAACTGACAAAGTTGAAGGAGAAATACAAAATTCAATAATTATAACTATTTTTTTAAATATTGCATCTCAATAAATTATAAAACAACTAGACTGAAATTCAGAAAAGATATACAAAACTTAACATTCTGTTGTATAACTTGACCTGACATTTGTAGAACACTTTACCCAAGGTTACAGAACATGCATTATTTTCAAGTGCATGTGAAAGCACTCCTTATAATAGACTTCATATTGACCCATAAAACAAATATCAGTAAATTTAAAATATTTGGAACCACATAAAATTTCTTCTCTGAACTTAAAGGGTTAGATTTGGAATCAAGAACAGAGGGTCAGATGGAACTGAGAATATCCTTGTTTCTCCACTGTCTCCCTGTGGTGGTCCTCCTGCAAGTGACTTCACCAAATTCAAATGGGAATTGCTCAACATTTCTATTAGAGAGTTTTTCTGATAAGGAGGCTACTGACCAGGCAGAAAAAGAACAGCGCTATTCTTCGTCATTTCCCATCCTCATCCCCATCCCTCTCTTGCTCCAGTTTTTTTGGCATAAAAAATGGTGTCACCTGAATAACTCATGGGCACCAGCCCTGGCAAAGGGATTGTGGAAATAGGCAAGTAAAGAAGAGTCATTCTAGCTGGAGAGTAGAGAAAAACAAGCTGATATAAGACAACACATGAATGGAATTCACATAGTGTTAGGAATACCCAGAGTTTGGCATAGTGCGACATTCACAGTAATGATTACATCTTGCTGAAAGTAGAATTTGAATGGAATGAACCCTAAAGAAATAGATGGGAGTTACACTGAGGGGAGAAGTTGGTTTTTCTAGCCATTTATTTGGTGACTTGATTTATTCAACTAACTTCCTATTGCTAGATAATTATTTAGTTTTAGTTTTCAGGATTACAGGCTGTGGTGAACAACATATGCATGTATCTTTCATATATAAACAACTAATTTTCTTAGAGAAAATTCCTAGAGCTCTAAATCTCTGACAAGTCTGGACTGTCCTTACCAAAGGGTAAACATTGAGGGTAACTATGGAGATCTAGGAGAGGCCAAAGACATTTGGGTCAACTAGTGATAGCACCTGCTGTGCTGCATAAAGGTACAAGTAACTTAGGGGGGTATATATACAAAACTAATTTTATCCTATCAGTGAAAACGCAAACATTTCCCAGTTTTCTATTGTTCTTATTCTCCTTTCAGTTTACAATGGATTTCTAAAATTCTTGGCAAGCACAGTAGAGATTGTTAGGTTTAGATGATAAACTAATTGTTCATTACTCATAAACAAATCATTACTGTGAAATATAATTTTAGCTGTCTTATGGCCTGGACTGCCAACTTCAGATTAGGATCTGGTATCAGTGTTTACATGATAAATCATATTATTTGGCAGAAATGGGCCACACTTTCAGGAAGTAGTATTTTTTGTTGTTAGTATTTTAAGATCCATTCCAAGGCATTGCCTATCTCAGATGAAGTGAGAGAACATTGCCTTTCACTAAGTATTCAAACAAAGCAATTATTCATTAAATGCAGTGATGTTTTCAATTTTTCTAGAACATTTTACTTTTTAGCACCTTGCATTGGTTGACATCCTGAGTAGCTGGCCCTTCATTCTCTTAATCTTATTCCATGCTCATGGCTTCCTTAGGGGCATAGAGTAACCAAAAGAATGTAAAAACTACTTTATAATAAGTTGGAAGTTTTTGTTATCCTTGTGAAACTGGGAAACCTAATTAAAAGTACAAGGCAATAATTCAGAAACAGATCATTTCAAATAAAGTCTTTACATTGGAGAGACTCCTTTTTTCCAATGGGCAATAAGAATAGAGTTACCTCTTGTTGGATAGTTCTATACGTGGTCTGATAACTAAGTTTGTGAACTTGCCACCATGTGTTTATGTTGACAGCAGTGTACAAACAGCTTGGTAAGGTTCGTAACCGTGGTAAATCAGTGTCCCACAGTTGTGTTTGTGTTGACATGTGGCACTATCTTGCTGAGTGGCATTCATTATTGTTGCTGAATGTTTTTGTGTGCCACCATGAAAATGTCAGAGCTTGAATTAGACCAATTAACAAATGTTAAATTTCTTGTTAAACTTGGCAATAGTGGAAGTGAAATCAAAGACATGTTAGTCTAAGTTTATGGGGATAATGCCATGAAGAAAATGGCAATAGAGTAAACATTTTTCTGAGGAGAGAGAAAGTGTCACTGATGAAGAGAGGTTAGGGTGGTCAATAACAAGCAGAACTGACAAATAACATTGCAAAAATTTATTTAATTTTATGTTAAAATCATTGGCTCACTGCGTGAAGCATAGCAGACCAAGTTAATATCAATAGATAAATGGAAAATCTTAAC
Source organism: Arctocebus calabarensis (assembly GCA_963573935.1). Taxonomy (NCBI): domain Eukaryota; kingdom Metazoa; phylum Chordata; class Mammalia; order Primates; family Lorisidae; genus Arctocebus; species Arctocebus calabarensis. Next base: position 25,754 of record CAUYON010080094.1, on the reverse strand, counting down.
TGAAAATCTTGGCATGAGAAAGATATGTGCAAAAATAGTCCCAAAGGAATTCACTAGTGAGAAAACAAAATAAGACTCTACGTTTGCCAAGACTTTTTGGAGAAGCAAGATGATGTTTTGGGCCATGTTATCACTGGGGATGAAACATGGGTGTACCAATATGACCTTGAAATAAAACATTACAGTGTACAATGGAAGTCAGGCCAGATAGAGGTCCTAGGAGGCACAGCTTCATATGGTAACTGCAAATATCTCTCTTAAAAATGTTCAGGTATTTTCTAACATTTTGCACCTGAAATATAAGAATAAGACTTTCAGTGTGCCAAAAAGTACCATTAATGAGTAAAATTCTAAGAAAGAAAGAGGAGAGAGGAAAGGAAAGGAAAGGAAGGTGATGCCTATAGTTCAAAGGAGTAGGGCAGTGGCCCCATATGCCAGAGGTGGTGGTTTCAAACCCAGCTCTAGCCAAAAACTGGAAAAGAAAGGAAAGGAAATGAAAAAGAAAAGAAAAGAATACTGCAGTGACTATGATATACTTTTCATCAAGGTGGCAAGATGAAATCTAAGATGTCCTCACCACTTTGTATCTTCTCTATTGTGTAATCCCCTCCCCTTGAATGTGGCTGACCTGGCAACTTACTTCTAACCAATAGGCTACTTCAGCTTTGAAGGGTTTTCACTTCTGTGATTAGTTATGAAAGATTCAGACTTACTTGCACTCTCTTCTTTACTGGATTTGATGAAGCTAATTGCCATGCTGGGAAAGATTACAACAAGCAACTAACAATGGCCTCCAGCTAATAGCTAGGAACAAGGTCCCTAGTCTAATAGTCCAACGAGCGTTGAGACGTTGAATAGGCCTATATCAAGTTCTGAAATAGCATCAACTATACAAAACCTCCCTAAAAAGAAAAGCCCGGGACCAGATAGCTTCACATCAGAATTCTACCAAACCTTTAAAGAAGAACTAGTACCTATATTACTCAACCTTTTCCAAAAATATATAAAAAGAAGGAATACTACCCAACACATTCTATGAAGCAAACATCACCTTGATCCCTAAACCAGGGAAAGACACAACAATAAAACAAAAATATAGACCAATATCACTAATGAATATTGATGCAAAAAATATTCAATAAGATCCTAGCAAACAGAATCCAGCAACACATCAAACAAATTATACACCATGACCAAGTGGGCTTTATTGCAGGATCTCAAGGCTGGTTCAATATACATAAATCTATAAATGTAATCCAACACATAAATAAAGTAAAAAATAAGGACCGTATGGTTCTCTCAATTGATGCAGAAAAGCTTTTGATAATATCCAGCATCCCTTCATGATCAGAACACTTAAGAAAATTGGTATTGAAGGGACATTTCTTAAACTGATAGAGGCCATTTACAGCAAACCCACAGCCAATATCATATTGAATGGAGTTAAATTGAAACCATTTCCACTTAGATCAGGAATGAGGTAAGGTTGCCCATTGTCCCCATTGATCTTTAACATTGTAATGGAAGTTTTAGCCATTGCAATTAGGGAAGAAAAGGCAATCAAGGGTATCCACATAGGGTCAGAAGAGATTAAACTTACACTCTTTGCAGATGATATGATTGTATATCTAGAAAACACCAGGGATTCTACTACAAACTTTTAGAAGTGATAAAGGAATACAGCAGTGTCTTGGACTACAAAATCAACATTCATAAATCTGTAGCCTTTATATACACCAACAATAACTAAGCTGAAAAAACAGTCAAGGACTCTATTCCGTTCACAGTAGAGCCAAAGAAGATGAAATATTTGGGAGTCTACCTAACAAAGGACATGAAAGATCTCTATAAAGAGAACTATGAAATGCTAAGAAAATAAATCACTGAACATGTCAACAAATGGAAAAACATACCATGCTTATGGTTGGGAAGAATCAACATTGTTAAAATGTCCATACTACCCAAAGCAATATACAATTTTAATGCAGTTCCTATTAAAGCTCCATTGTCACATTTTAAAGATCTTGGAAATATAATACATTGTAATATATGGAAGCAGAAAAAACCTCAAATAGCCAAGATATTACTTAGAAATAAAAACAAAGCAGGAGGAATCACAATACCAGACCTAAGACTGTACTATAAATTGATAGTGATCAAAACAGCATGGTACTGGCCCCAAAACAGAGAGGTATATATTTGGAACAGAATGGAGAACTAAGAGATGAACCCAGCTACTTACCGCTATTTGATCTTTGACAAGCCAATTTAAAACATTCAGTGGGGTAAAGACTCCCTATTCATCAAATGGTGCTGGGTGAACTGGCTAGTGACCTGTAGAAGACTGAAATTGAACCCACACTTTTCACCATTAACTAAGATAGATTCTCATTGGATTAAAGATTTAAACTTAAGATATGAAACTATAAAAATACTAGAAGAAAGTTCAGGGAAAACTCTTTAAAGAATTGGCCTGGGCGAATACTTTATGAGGAAGACCCCCTAGGCAATTGAAGCAGTATCAAAAATACACTACTGGGACCTGATCAAACTAAAAAGCTTCTGCATTGCCGAGAACACAGTAAGTATAGCAAGCAGACAGCCCTCAGAATGGGAGAAAATATTTGCAGATTAGGCCTCCAACAAACGTTTAATAACCAGAATCCACAGAAAACTCAAATGTGTTAGCAAGAAAAGAACAAGTGATCCCGTCTCAGGATGAGCAAAGTATTTGAAGAGATACTTCTCTAAAGAAGACAGGCGTAAGGCCTTCGGACACATGAAAAAATGCTCACTATCATTAACCATCAGAGAAATGCAAATCAAAACTACCTGTAGATATCATCTAACTTCAGTAAGATTAGCCCACATAACAAAATCCCCAAACCAGAGATGTTGGCGTGGATGTGGAGAAAAGGGAACACTTCTACATTGCTGGTGGGAATGCAAACTAATACGTTCCCTTTGGAAAGACGTTTGGAGAATACTTAGAGATCTAAAAATAGACCTGCCATTTGATCCTATTATTCCTTTACTTGGTATATACCCAGAAGACTAAAAATCACATTATAACAAAGACATCTGTACCAGAATGTTTATTGCAGCCCAATTCATAATTGCTAAGTCATGGAAGAAGCCCAAGTACCCATCTATCCACAAATGGATTAATAAATTGTGGTACATGTATACCATGGAATATTATGCAGCCTTAAAGAAAGATGGTCACTTTACCTCTTTCATATTTACATGGATGGAGCTGGAACACATTCTTCTTAGCAAAGTATCTCAAGAATGGAGGAAAAAGTATCCAATGTATTCAGCCCTACTATGAAGCTAATTCATAGCTTTCATATGAAAGCTATAACCCAATTATAGCACAAGAATATGGGGAAAGGGGCAAGGGAGGGGAGGGGAGGGGGGAGAATGGGTGGAGAGAGGGTAAATGATAGGATCACACTTATGGTGCATCTTAGAAGGGTACAGGTGAAACTTACTAAATGCAGAGTACAAATGTTTTCATATAATAACCAAGAAAATCCCATGAAAGTTATGTCAAACAGTTGGATGAAAATATTTCTGATTGTATATGAATCTAGCACATTGTACCCCATGATTGCACTAATGTACACAGCTATGATTTAATAAAAAATAATAATTAAAAAAAGTTATTGCCTAGGAACATAAAAGCTGACTAATTACTCACTCTTTGAGGTTTACAAGCAGTGAGTGAAAACAACAGTTGTGAATGCTGGGCTAAGGAATAAAGAAAAATGAAAAAACTATGGAGTCAGGGAGTGCCCTTCTCTAAGAAGACCTCCTTGTGAGACCTCCTGTGAGATGCAGACCTCCTTGAATAGAGGCCACCACACGGCCACCCACATATACATGCACTCTGCCAGGGGCAAGCAAATGTGGCAGAGCAGCTGGCCAGTACTGGTCTTCTGAAGGGGTCCAACATGGCTGGGGTTATGCGAAAGCTAAATGCAAGGGTGTGATGAACAAAACTATAGAAGTGGCTTGCCACTGGCAGAGTGTATGAACAGGATGGTGTTTCTCAGAAAGTGGCTGCTAGCAGAAAGCCTATGATCTACATAATACACGTGGAGCTGGTCAGATGTGTGCTACTGCTTTTGAGTGGAGTCTGCTATAAATATCAACTAGGTTTGACTGATTCACAGTGTAGACAAAATCTTCTACTAACTTTTTGACTACTTATTCAACAAATTATCGAGAGAGATAGTTTTGTAATCTCCAAGTAAATATGAGAATTTGCCTATTGATTATTTTAGTTTTACTAATGCTTGCTTTGTATATTTTTAAACTTTGTTATGAGTATAAATATTTAAAATTCTTGTATCTCTCAGATGAATGCTCTTTCACAATTATGTAATGACTCTATCCTAGGTGATAGTCTTTATTCTAAAATCTACTTTGTCTGCTATTAATTTAGCTATTTGAGCTTTCCTTTCATTAGTGATATACAGGTATATCTTTCTCTACCCTATTACTTAACCTAATAGTGTCTTTTTACTTAAAGTGGATTTATTGGGAGAAAATACCAGAAGCATTTCCATTATGCCACATTCACCTAGAGGAGCCAAAATAGTATGTAGACAATTATACTGTGAATATATGATCCAAGAGAGAATATAGGAGTTCAATAGAAAAGTGAAATAAAACTTCAAATTCTAGGAAGGAGGAAGAAAACAGACAGTTTATATGTCCAAGACCTGCTAAAAACCAAGAGTGTGCCCCATTACAAATGAAAATGAGTATCTTTCTGTGGTTCACTTTTCCACTGAGGAATCATACAATCCAGGCCATAGGAGACCACCTTTATTCTCCCAAGCCTTGAATCTAATTTATTTTGTAGCTAGGAGACTGAGAAGAAACTGCTTGAGGAATTATCCCACACAGAACTGTGTGGATACAGCAGATACAGAAGATAGCGTTTCTAATCCTATCTCTTAACAAGCTATGCATGGTCCCTGGATCTAGAGGTGGTGCCAGCCTTTAGCATTAGACTCAGGCTGGGGAGGAAGGCTTGCAGACAACAGGACAGGGAAGTGGAGTAAATTCCACACCTGTCAGCCAAAGCTGTGGCTGCTGAGGCTTCCTTCCCTCCTGATGTTAAGACCTCAGTGAAACTTTGATATCCTTCATGGAAGCATTTATCCAGAGGTCTGAGGCCTGCCCCACCATCCCTGTCAAAGTAGGTGTATGCATCTGCCATCAGGGCCTCTTGAGTGCAAATTGCCCAGTCCATCTTCACCCAGCTTCACCTCCCTTTCTCCACCAAGGCACAGTATGGGACACAGGGCCTGGGGATTCCACAACCCAATCTATCACCTGGTACACCTGAACACTTCTCCTAGGAAACTGAGGTTCGACATAAATCTTACTATTGCCACCACAATTCTTTCTGTCCCACAAGTGCCAACTGCTGACCTGGAGTCTGACTCACACAGGTCACTGTAAGAGCACAGCACTCAAGAATGAAAAAGTCTTCTCAAGACCACTCACACCCCCATTGTCCATACTGCTCTGGCTGCCCAGGAAGTTATGAGCCTATTCTCCTTCATGGTACACTAATACTATAATTGGCATTGGAAAAAGCCATATGGAAGCCTAAAAATCAGCCTGTCTGGACCTTCTGACACAGATTCAAGCATACACTGCTCCAGACGACAAGTACAGACATGCTTAACCCACCACTAATAACACTGCAACCTGAAGAAAGAGGCATCTGCCTTTCTAGTCCCCAGCAAAACTTCACCAAAAGTCACTATCAACATTCACATCTTAACAGAGAAGAATTCACTAAGGCTATTCATAATTCACACAACTACATACAATATTTCAAAAGGAAAATATATTTTTTCAATTGCTTTGGATGAATTAACTGATACTACTGATTGGCTCAAGTTTTGTACTTCCATTCAGTTATAACAGAAGATTTTCTTTGATACAAAAAGTTACTTGCTTTTGGCACTCTTGTGAACAGAACAGACTGCGCAGATAAAAAAGCATTAAGAGATCCAGATGCTTTTATTTCTTTCCATTGTATCTTGCATCAGGAAAGTTTTTGTGCTAAAGATGCTATTTTGACTATATTCATGCAAATGCAAAATGGCATCATCAGTTTCATAACGTTGAAGGGTGATGTATTCTGTATGAATCTTCCACGTCATTGTAAAGTGTTTTGGCTATCACAGGAACAGGTGTTAGCCAAAATAGTATCTCTTTAAGGACAGATATGTTATTTTGCCATGTATAATGGATACCCTTTTGCCCAAATTTTTGAAAGAAAAATAAAGATGTACCTTATACATGGTATAATTCCGTACCTATATAAATGTTTTTAATTCTTTTACTTATGCTTATGCATTAAAATGTAACTCTAGAAGGCAATAATGATATCTATATGCAAAATAACAACTTGAAATATGGTAACTGGTTTTGTTGGACTTACAACAAAATTGCAATGAAACCATTCTGGACCAATGAAGAGCAATGTATTTCTCTTCATATGCTTTAGGTAGGAGCTAGCAATCAAGTTGATATTTTTACAAAAATTATTGGAAAATCCCTTGGAAAATGTTGAAAACAATCCCAGCGGGCTTGAAAACCTAACTTGCTATGATACCTGGTGGGCTAACCAGCCAACTGCAACTTCTTGATGTGTCACTAAACAAGTTCTTTAAGACCCTAATGAAAGAATGGACATTACAGATGCAGTCAGCTGGTAATAATTGAACACCTATAGGCAGAATCAAGAAAGCATCCATCGCCAGGTGTGTGATTGGATCCAAAGATCATGGAACAGTGTCAAGAACAAAGTAGTCATGAAGTCATTTAAAAAATGTGGCATCAGCAATGCCATGAATAAAACTGAGGACTCTGAAATTTACCAGGTTGAGGAAAGTGACTCTTCTACCAGCGATGCAGAAATTAAAGAAAGTAATACTTCTAATAGTGACAGTGACAAAGATATCTGGGCCTTCTATTATACATCAATGTCATAAATTTCTTACTGATATGTAAAATTTCTTATATCTTATATCTGTGCTTGTATTTCATAGTTATGTGTTACATAAGATTTCTTATACTATAATGTGTTTAAAAATAAATGTTAAAATAACTTTGTAATACAATAAATAAGTAAATATAAAAAATTTTTTGAATTAAAAAATTAAAACAAAAATTTTTTTCTGAAAGTTTGGGCCAAAAACATGGATGTGTATTTCAAAATGGAGTGCATTGTACTCAGCAAAATATGGTAGTTAAGATTTATGAATAATTAAATTAGAAATGTGAATTATAGAAAGAAGATTTCTATAGGAATGTAGCTTTCTTGTTGTGATATCATTTAAAATAAAGAACACCTAAATATTTCTTTGAAAGCTAAAACTAAGTCTACATATGATATGGGCAAAAATATCCAAGTATTTCAAATAAAGCTATCTTTTTCTAAACACTTCTTCAAAAGGAAATTTCAGATGAACATTTTCCTTAGTAAAGGTCATTGATGAATAGAACGACATATGCAAATTTTTTGAAGAATAGTGCTAGACCCATTAATTGGAAAATACAATGAAAGATTCATTGACTTTGAGAATCATGACATTACACTCAAATTAGCATTTCAGTCTTACCTAGTTGATATCACCAAGGCACCTAAAGAACTACAGATGGAATTGATTGAGCTCTCATTAGATGCCATTTCAAGGTTATTATTTGATGTTAAGAAAGATCCAATTAAAATATGGAAAAATGCAATGGAATATCCATACCTTTGGCAACATGCTTAGAAAATGTTTTTTTGCTTTTCAACCACTTATTGCTGTGAATCTAGGTTCTCCTACCCAACCCAGTTGATACCCTAGAGTATCAACTGATACTGCAGACTTCCATGCTATTACCAAAAACTCAAGTGCTTTCCAACAAAAAGCAGAAACAAAGTCACTAAACATGAAATTGAAGACAAATTTTCTCTACCTGTTCACTTGAAACAAAACAGAATCTTCACCGCAGGGCAGGACTATGCCAGGACCTTGTCCCTTCACAGACTCATAATCCAAAGACTGACCCTTTGTGCAAGGATCCAGACACAATGGCAGCTTCTCTGGCATCAGAAGTGCTGTCTCAAAGACATCTATGCAGCCTTCCCAAAATATGAGTATTACAGGATGTGCACTGGTAGCTCAGCCTCAAATCCTTTTCAGACTGAGAGAAGATATGTATGAATGAATGAGTATTAAATAAAATCAAAATGTGTCCTCTGGTATTTATTAACCATGAGTGGACACCCTGACCTAGACATACACAACAAAGAAGTCAGACGTTGAACAGAACCACCAGCTATGTTCCTTAAGGTAAGCAATTTAAGCTGTACACCTATTATACATGAGTGCCATCTAGAGGCAAAATCTGTACTGCACCATTGTAAAAGGTTGCTCCTATAAGGTAAATTTGCTCTTGAAAAAAAAATCTAAATAATGGGTTTCATCCTATAGTTAATGACTGGCAGCAAACAAGTTTTTCACATCCTGAGTCAAACTCTCCTTCCCCCTTCCCTGACCACTGCAGGCCACAGTAATCTCCCCTTCTCTGACAGATCCTAGTGTATCTTCTTGACCATTTAATCAGTGCCAATTCAGAGCTTTTTCTCTTCAACAAATATTTTCCTTTATATATTCTTTATGTTAGACTCTGTGCTCAGCAATAGGATTGTCTGCTGATTAGCAAGTTAGTTCCAACTTGAATGTATCTGAAATATGTTCCCTAACCTTTGTAGAACCAGATTCCCTGGAAAAGCACATCACCTCTAAGACAGGTGAGCATTTTCAGGCACAAAACTTTTTGTAGTGGAGATCATGGGTTTGAAAGCAAATGAGATGTACTACTAGTTCCATATTTATGAAATATGGAAACTACCAAAATTTAGGAAAATTATTTAATTTCTCTAAAACTTGATGTCCTAGTTTTTTAAATGAAATAATATCTACCTATGATACCAAGGTAAGGATTAGCAGTGGTATTTGTTGGGGACTGGGGGTTCCAGTTTCCCAAACCCAGTTGATCTGGTGCAATTACTCAACTGAGCTAGAAAGTTTAACTGAGGCACAGTGGTAATTGAAAGCAAAAATGAGGGGAAACAGAAAATAAAACTGGAGCAGTACAGGCAGCATTAATAGAGAGCAAAAGTAACCTGCACAAGTTTTAGTGTAACAAAGAGAAATTTTATGTAGTAACAACAAAAACAACATTTAGAGCACTTCGAAAGAAAGAAGTGGCTCCCGCTCATGAAGGAGCAAAGATGAGAGGGACAGACACAAAGACCATGCAAAGGTATAAATACCCTCTTTCTCTCAGTTTAAAAGTAGTTGCCTCTTTCATTGGTTTCTCTAAGCCTCCAGAAATGATTGCTCTTATCTATTGGTCATTGATTATTGCCACTGCCTTTTAAGCATTGGTTACCTTCCGTACCTTATACTCACATTCTTACATACCCTTCAGACCTCCGGGTTCCACAGGCCAGGCTTCCCTCCTATCCCCCTTGAAGTCCCTTACTTATTGTCCCTTCTCAGTATTGTACTTATTATTTATACACAACCTATCACAATTCCCAGAACAAAGAAAATACTAAGCAAATGTAAGTTTTTATTGCCATTGTGATAATAATAGAAATTCTAACTTTGAGATTAAATCACATACTTTGAAAAATTATTGAGAGGACTAAGTTATGTGCACATGAATGAAAGACTGCCAGGCAAGACAGAACTTAATTTTTTTTTTCATCAAGAGAACCTGCCAGTGTCCTTCTGTCTGATAGACATGGTAAATTTTATCACCTTGAAATAGATGTTTGGTTTTTCCTTGAACACTTTAATTGCATCTCTTAGTTATTGCAAACAAAAGACCACAAGGTACACACCAACATGTAGAATAGCTGTGAAAGGATTCTTTAAGGCTTCCAAAGAATGTCCTTTACAAAATGTTCCACGATTTGGCTACTTGGGAGAAAAGGCTAAATTTGCATGGGATCAAGGCTATCTCTTCCCTCTGACAATCATGGAGATTAGATTTTCTCTGATGGATGGAGTACATTTGGAAGCGTCACCAATGACTTTTCACTACACAATGTTCTTGAGAAAGTCAAGGAAGGTCAATACCATAGGTAGATAGGCCTTGAGCGATCACATGAAAAGTGAAAGTGATGTAACCTATTGTTAATGCCTTGGACCGGCACAGAGGACAGTCATTCACGCTATCCCTGTGCAGCATCCCATCTGGTACATGGTTGCACTCAATCAGTGGTGGTTCTCATTACTGGTGTTACTGTTCCACATGGTCTCCTGCTAATCCAATCCAGAGCTCCTGTCATCTGACTGCAGTCTCATCTGGGCTCAGTTAGCAGCCTCTCTGTGAATGCTCACTTGGTGGCTAAGCCAGAGTCCCTTAGGATGAAGGGAAAGACTGCAGGGCAGGGTGGTCAGGACAGGGGCCAGCACAGACACAATTCATAATTCTAAAATATTCTTCACATACCCTCCCTTTACTGCTTAGTTTTCCCCAGCAGGGAGAAATTAGAGAAAGGCCTTGAAATGATGCTTGCCTTTCAGGGATCTCTAATTGGAGCAACTTGCTGCAAGTAGCATGTCTGAGAAGCAGCAACTCAAGCTGTAGATTATTTTTACTTTTACATTTCCCACACCAGTATTGCATTTCTTGCACAGAATACAGGGAGAAGGAACAGAGAGGGGAAGAAAGTTAATAGTTCTTAGGGATGTGACAAAAGCCAGAGGCCTTAAGTCATCTCTTGTGTGTGTCGCATTTTCTCTCCCAGTGGACCCATGTTTGCTACATGAATAATGCCCTCTTAAGTGCTGAAACAACACATAACCTTAAGGAAATGGCAATTTGAAGGTAAACTGCCATTGTTAATTTGCATCTCAATAGCGCAGCTTTCTTTATAATGCACACTGAATTACATTAGAGGCATGGGGGATAAATCACTTTCCCCTGGCCTATCATTTGGGATCACTTTATGGATGCAAACATCGAGATCTATCTTTAACTTTATTGGTGACAAATATCAGCCCATTGTTCTAATGGTGAAATATCATCTACTACCACCAGATACAAATTCAATTTAGTGAAATTCCTCAAAAACAATCTCTGCATCACAGGCAATAAGAGCTGGAAGGGTCCAGAAAAATAATGTACCCCTGATTCTCAGAGGCACTCAGGAATCACCTGGGGAGCTTTTAAAAAATGCAACACACAGGTTCCAGCTCAGACCATTAAGTCAGAATCTCTAGGGATAAGGCCCAGTTATCAGTGTCTTTTAAAACTTTCTCGGGTGATTTATAAGTGCAGCATGGAATGAGCACCACTAGTGCACATCAACCATGATTGCATAGGCAGAGGTTTGGGGCCCACAGCAGAGAGCAGCTAGTGGGGGTTCCAGGGGCCACTGGAGTGTGGGGCCTGGAGCCCCAGGTCCCGCCCCAGCTCGCCCCGCCTGGCTGCTTTGTCTTAGCACCTCTTCACCTTAGCTCCCTCCTCCCCTGAGGGCCCACCCCTGCCTCCAGTTCTCTACTTCGGTCACTAGCTCATCAAACTTGTATGGAGCACCCGTGTGCCAGGAATATCCACCTACCTCTTAGGGCAGCCAAACCTTTTCCACTGCAGGGGTTTTCTTAGCGTTTGAAAGGCCTCCCTCAAGCTTCTGACAGATCAGGCCACAAGAGGGAGCCAAGAGCCCCACTGTTTTCAGTAAAAATCCATACATTGCCCAAATAAAGCAGAGGGTGAACTATTATAGGAGGAGGCCCTGCAGAGAGAGGCTGAGGGCTATAAGAAATGTTTTCTGAGCGACGTTGCAGGGCTGAGACACCAAGAAGGCCATGGGATACCCCAAATGCAGGCAGGCGCGCCTGGGGCTTTTCTCACTGAGCATCCACCTTGGATCCTCCACCTGTGAATCAAGCACAGAACGTGGTATGAGGATCCCAGGAGGCCGCGTCCACAAGTGTGCCTGGACCAGGGCCAGTGCCCAGTCAATGGCGGATTCCATCTCCTGACCGCCCCTTCCCTCGTCCTCTCCCCGCTGGATTTCATCCTCATCTTCGACCCTTTCCTTTTCCACGTAACAGCCACAGAGAGCAGGGAAAGCCTAAGCCACAGAGTAGCCTCACCTGCACGGGGGAAGTGATTCGTTATGTAGCCTTTAAGGCGGGGCCCAACCGGTAAACATCAAACTGCAATCTCTACATGCTCCAGGTACACAATGGGCACTGCCAAAAATAGTCCCGTTTGTCACCAGCCCTTCCCTGACAAGCCCTTCCTCACCGCATCCGAGGTGGGAGCCCCACACAGCACCCCCACCCGCCTGCCCCAGCCTCTGCTGAGCATTCCCAGGTCTGGAGGCCATAGCCACTAGGCAGACCAGCCCTGCAGTAGGCTGAAACTTGGCTCTCCCCCAGGGCTTTGGCCCTTCAGAGATTTGGAGACAGAGATAAGCCCTGAGTCTTCTGTCAGATTTTAACCAATAAATTCCTTCCCACCCTGGTGAGATCTTCCCCAATTTGGGGCCTTTACACTTGAAGATACCTGGCTCAGCGTGGTGCCCAGAGCTGCGGAAGAGTGGAGTCTCAGGCGCTTTGGTCTAAACCACCACATGTTTGTTGCTCCTGAGGGCAGCAGGTCAGCCTGCTCTTTCTCGTCCACCTGGTGGCTTTCTCTGGTTCCCAGGTCCTTTTCCCATGAATGTTGCAAAAGACTGAGCTCCCTGAAATTAGGTGTTTAGAGTTGGGGGTTTGAGCATAAAGGCAAATTGGTCCAATGGGACCAATGGGACCAATCAAGGCTGATGGACCTGTCTCATTCTCTTTGCCTCTTCCACGTCCATCTCCTCAGCACACAGGATGCAGTCTCACAGAGCTCAGCTCACAAAAACTGCTTATTGATCTGAGAGGCTGAGGCAGGTAAATTGCCTGAGCTCACAGGTTCAAGACCAGCCTGAGCCAGAGTGAGACTTCATCTCTAAAAATAGCTGAGAGTTGTGGCAGGCGCCTATCGTCCCAGCTACTGGGAGGCTGAAGCAAGACGAACGCTTGAGCCCAAGCGTTTGAGGTTGCTGTGATCTATGAGGCCATGGCACTCTACTGAGGGCAACAAAGTGAGACTCTCTCAAAAAAAAAAAACAAAAACTGCTTATTGAGAGTCCAACTCCTAGATTCTTTTTCAGGAAATGCAAATCATTCCTCAAATAAAAGCCATGTTCCTACACTCAGCCTTGCATCTCCAAAGTTGATCTTGACCAGTAGGTGTAGTAACTGATCCTCCCAGGGCTGTGAATGAGAATACACCTTTCACAATCACCCATAACCCCTCTCTTGCTTTCTCCCTCCCAGGATTACACAGACAGACACACACACAAAACACACACTCATACAAGGAGACATGCAAACACAGAGATACACATGCACAGAGACACACATACAAAATGCACACAAAGACAGGCACACAAACAGACAGAAACACACACCAACAGAAACAGACACACAGAGATACACACACACACACACACGGGCTGCCTTCTCACTCAGCTAACACTCTCCTCAGGCGTGAACATTGTCCCCATTTTCCTCTTTCCCCAGCAAAGTGCTTGGTACCAGCACATGCTTAATAAATGCTGACCTGAGCCATCACAGTTACTTAGAGCAGCAATGACAAAAAAAAGTAACAGCAGATATATAAAAAAAAAAATTGAGTCCTGTCTAACTTTTATGCTGATGAAATCCCGCATAGCAAGTTCTTACTAGGTTATCCTTTGTAAAATCATTCCTGTGCCCCTCCTGCCTTATTTTCCCACAAAGCTCAGGCTCTGTCTTGAGCCCAATGATGTGGCCCCTCATCTTTTGGCTGCAGCCTCTTGGGACGGAGAAGGCATATTCAGATTCAGGCGATTCTTCCAGAGGTCTCCTGCTCCTTGTTTGGCCCACCTGTGTGCCCCCAAGACACCTGGGATTCTGGGGAACCCCACCCCCAGGCAGTGCTTGCCTCACTGAGAGTCCTTCCGCACAAGGGTCTCCTGAGCAATACTATGACCCAGGTTTGCCTGACTCCAGAGTCTGCCCACAGCCCCCAGCACCACCAGCAGGGGGAGGGCCCAGAGACAATGAGCACAGCATTACCCAGCCAGGACAGTAGGGTCACATGCTGTGGTGGGACAGGTCTCAGGAGACAAGCCCAGTCTCAAGAAGACAAGATGACCACATGGAAGGACATGTGCTCATTCATTCATTCTGTTAATAGAAAAAAAGGCATTTCAGAATACCAGCAAAGCAAGGGGGCTGGAGTCAGACAGAAACTGGGCTTAAATTTCAGCTCTGTCACTAAGAAGTTAGGTGACCTTGGGCAAGTCAGCTGAAGTGTCTCACTCTCACTCAAACATAAATTTGAGAACGATTATATCCCTATCTCAAAGTCTGTTGTGAAGATTAAATGAGGTAATATGTACACATATAACACATTTATTTAACCCTCACAAAAGCCTGACAGACAGATATTGTTATTCCCATTTTACAGAGGAGGGCGCTGTGGCAGTGAGAGGGAAGGGGGGTTTCCAAGTGTGCATGATGTGACGCTAGCAGAGGTGGGACCCGGATCCAAGTCTAACTGACTTAACAGACTCTGCGACTTCTCAGGACGTGGGTTCCCAACCTCAGTTGGGGTTCTCTACCAACTGGGTGCCCACTTTTGCAAGGCCAGACATCACCACAGCCTAGAAAAATCAGCCCTTAGGATGTGTGGTGCTCCCTTCCCTGGAGTCCTTCACAGCACCAAAATCTGAGTTTTCCTGACTCAGTTTCCTAATAGGTTTGGGGAAGACAAAATCCCCACATCCTGCTGCCAACATGCACATCATCTAAGATCGCCTTGCTCCTGGCTGCAGTGGGCAAAAGGTGCTGCCAGACTGAAGCTCTCTCCTGCCTCTGAAATGACCCACCCAATTCCAGGTCTGTGGGCAGCGAGCAGCCTGTGTTCACAGCAGGTGCCTTACCCGTCACCCGGGGACATTCATCCCAGTGTGAGCTCTTTAGCCCCGTCTCACTCACCCCCCATCGCTCTCAGCTCAGGACATGGGCCTCTCTTTTCCCCTTTCTAGAGGACAAGGTCTCCCAACCCCACCCTAAGAATTGGTCTGGGAGAAGCCATCTCAACATCATGAGCAAAAGCTAGATTTGTATGACTCTAACAGATGGTGAGAACCTAAGAATGACCTTAGGTAGTCATTTAAAATTATCCCCCTGATTCAGAAGAGCCTGAGGTGAGCCCCAACGAGCTGCAATGTTAACTCTGGGGTCTCCAGACACTGGCCCTGGGGCCCAGGCTGCTTTAAGATCCCTGACTCAAGTTCTTAGAGCAGGACACCAGTTATGAAAACCCAGCCAGGACCTCCAAGGTGAAACTGACAGAGCTCAGGCTTCTGCATCAGACAAAGCCGGTTCACATCCCAGCTGCACCATCTTCTAGCCTTGTGGTTGGGCAAAGGGCCTCCCTCCTTTGTGCCTGTTTTTAGGATATCATGAGGATTCTGAATGGCCTAAGTGTGTGAAATCAGCCTCCCTTGGCCTCTGCATGCATTTCTACCAGGGAGATCCCACACCTGTGTCTTTGGCTTAGCATTTGTGAGAACACATTGAGAATATGCAATTATGTCTCTCTCCCCTCCATGGGCTCTGAGCTCCATAAAGATGGGGTAACAATTAATCCAACTTTCTATTTCCAGGGTCTAGTGCAGAACCTAGCACTAGTGAGTTGTGGGTCTATTGTAATAAAGAGAAAAGACATTTCCTTCCATCCCTCTAACCTCAGTCAGTTCAGCTAGAATGATAAAAATGTTCCAGTGTTCACTGAATAACTACTTAGTGCTAGCCCTGTAGTTGGGGCCTGACTTACCTGGCTTCTAATCCTATTCCACCCCTGTATAACTTACTAACTCTAACACCCTCCCACCCACACATACCCTGCTTTTTTTTGTTTGTTTTTTTGCTTAGGAGGTGACTAATGTTCAGAAAGACAAGGTAACTTACTGAAGGTCAGGCAGCTGAAGGATGTCACAATTATAAATGGCACTGTAACCCCAAAGCCTGTCCCTCCTCACCAGAGGCAACAGCCTTTCCTCCACAACCAAGAGCTAGCCTCTTTTCCTGAAGACTATTCCCCATTCCCAAGACTCACAGAGGTCAGGGTGAAAGGCACAGAAGGAGTGAAGCAAGTCTTGGGGTCCACAGTTTGCCTTTATGCCCATCTGATACATACTCATCGAATATTCTCCACAGACTGAAGCCATAAAATCATAGCCTTATTTAGTGTCTTTGCAAGTCTGACTCTAAGGCAGCTTCACAACTCTTGGCTAAGAAAATTATTTCAAATAATTCATGCAGACAGCTGTGCAACTAAGAGAAGAGATAGATGGATCCCGGAATGCCCCTTTGCTGTAGATCACAACAACCCCCCAACTCTTGTGCCCTCCCCCAGCTGCCTGAACAGAAAGAGGTCAATGATTAATTATGCTAAGATAAACAGAGTTAATTTTCTTCCTGGATAAAACTAATTACAACTGTGTTTGTTTTGGTAGGACACGGAATTACTGTCCCTGGTGACAAATCTTCCTAATTGAAAAGAGTGTTTATTTTAAAGGGGTGGGGGTTGGGGTCACTAAACAACAGTTGGCTAGTGTTTTCCCCATTTTTCATTTGAAGACAGACAGTGATTAGGCATTGGGCTTAAAGGAACATGCAAAATCCCTCTCTGTGTGTCCCCCTCCTGCAAGCCAACTTGAGAACCTCGGCAACAGCATGGGGAAGAAGCATTTGGCAGTTTGGAGGTATCTGAGAAGTCATTCCGTGTGGTTGATTACCTTTGCAGGTGGCAAAATCAGGGTAGCATCCTCTTTGGCACCCCAGGAAGAAGCAAAGAAGGAATATTTTGGATCCCACCGCCCACCAACCTCATAAACTATGGGAGAACATGTGACCAAACTCAAACACGTTCTTGCAGCATTATGCTTGATCAATGGCTGTGATAGGTCCCTGGGGATAAAGAAGAGAGAAGCAGAGTCCCCACCCTTATATTTTCCCTTTATTAAATCATAACTGTGTGTATTAATGCATTTATGAGGTACAATGTGCTGATTTGATATACAATGTGGAATACTTACATCAAACTGAGCAATATAACCATCTCCTCGCTTACTTAATTGCTGTGGTAAAACACGTATACTCTATTCTTAATAGTTTTGCAATGTACCATTGTATTATGCACATAAAGAGCTCATAACAAGTCAGGTGGAGAAGAGGCAGGCAGGTAGAGAAGATGAAGAGGCTTTCAGAGGACGAGCGTGAGCAAAGGGGTGCAGAGGTATGGTGTGTTTGGAAAACTGTACATGACGCAGAGTGCCTGAGACAGCAGAGTAAATGGAGGCACATGACTGCAGACAAGAAGACACTGGTGTTCGGATTATGCCGGTTTGAATTCATTCCTTCATAGCAAACTGCCACAGACTGGGTGGCTTCAGACAACAGAAATTTATTGTTTCATGGTTCCAGAGGCTGGAAATCCAAAATCGAGGCATTGGCAGGGTCATGCTCCCTCCAAAGCCTTGTGGGGACAATCCTTTCCTTGTCTCTTCCAGCTTCTGACAACAGCCTCTGGCTCGTGGCAACATATCAGTAACTACCATCTCTGCCTCCACTGCACATGGCCACTCTCATTCTATGTCAAAGTCTGTGTCCCAAAGACTGTTCTTTCTTTCTTTTCTTTTTTTTTTTTTTTGATACAGAGCCTCAAGCTGTCATCCTACACAGAGTGCTGTGGCATCACAGCTCACAGCAACCTCCAATTCCTGGGCTGAAGCGAGTCTGCTGCCTCCACCTCCCAAGTAGCTGGGACTACGGCACCCGCCACAATGCCTGGCCATTTTTTGGTTGCAGCCATCATTGTTCCGTCAGCAATCTTTATCGAATCCCAGGCTGAATTCGAACCCGCCAGCTCAGGTGCACGTGGCTTGCACCTTAGCCCTTTGAGCCACAGGCGCTGAGCCCCAGAGTCCCTTTTCTTATATGGACTCCAGTTATATTGGACTGAGAACATGTCCTTATCTGGTACGAGCTCATCTGAGCAGATCACATTTCAATAACTCCATTCTCAAATAGGGCCACATTCTGACATAGCAAAGGTTAAAACTTTAACATACCATTCTGGGGCCATGATTCCACTCATGACAAGTTACAGATGCCACCTTCAGGAGTGTATAGTTTACTCTGGGAGCAGAGGGAAGGTACTGAAGGGCTAAAGTGATGGAGTGGATTGGTTTGTTTTCTTTAAGAAGACTCCTCTGGGTCCAGGGTGGAGAACTGATAGGTGAGCAAGATCCAAACAAGGTTAGAAGCCCAGTTGGGTAAAACGTTGTTATAATAATCCAGGTGAGTCTTGATCATACTTGAAATTTGACAGTAGCAAAAAATATGAGTAGGTAAGAAAGAAATCTGTGATGGGTGGTTAGAAGGCCAAGATTCTATAATTCAACTATGGTGATTCCAGGGATGTTGGAGGAGGGAGCTGGGGGAGAGGAGTCAGGAATGACATCAGATTTCTTTTTTTTTTTTTTTTTTTGAGACAGGGTCTTGCTCTGTTGCCCAGGCTGTTGCAGTGGTATCATCATAGCTCACTATAGCCTCTAACTCCTGGGCTTAAGTGATCCTCCTGCCTTAGCCTCCCAAAGTGCTAGGATTATAGGTCTGAGCCACTATGCCTGGTCAACTTCTGGTTTCTGACTGAGAAAATGAGCTCCAGGAGGACAAGCAGGTTGAAGGGGAAATGGGTTCCACTAGGGATACGAGGCATTTGAGCTGTCTGATTAGAGTTGTTCAGGAGGCAGAAGGATGTAAAGGATCAAAAACTCATAAAGGCCAGGCACAGTGGCTCATGACTATAATCCTAGCTCTCTGGGAAGCCAAGGTGGGTGGATCACCTGAGCTCACAGGTTTGAGATCAGCCTGAGCAAAAGCCAGACCCTGTCTCTAAAAATAGCCAGGCATTGAAGCAGGTGCCTGTAATCCCAGCTACTTGGGAGGCTGAGGCAAGAGAATCACTTGAGCCCAAGAGTTTGCAGTTGCTGTGGGTTATGATGCCACAGCATTCTACCAAGGGCAACAAAGTGACACTCTGTCTCAAAAAAAAAAAATACTCATAGAAACACTTTCCTCTGGAGACATAAATTTAGAAGCTATCAGACATGGATGATCACCAAAGCAGGAAAACGGACAATACTCCAGAAAGACACAAGGAGTGAGAAGGGAAGATAGTCTGAGACAAAAGCCCAAGGAGAGGTTAAAAGAGAAGGGGAATCTACGGATTAATTAGACTGACAAAGTGCAGTCCTGGGACTGGGGAGAAAATCAGAAGCAGTAATAATGTCTACTTTCTCAGACTTCCAACCTCAAACCAAAGTAACCTCCTGCCACTAAGGTTCATACCGCAACAGTGTGCCTTCTCCTGGATGCTAATTGTCTGCCTTGGTGGGTGGACAGGCAGCGCATGTGACTCTCCCTCCCTACCCCCCGAACTCTGCCTGCTCCTTAAGGCCATTGTGGATCAGGTCACCGTCCACTCCTCTTGGCTTCCCACAGCCTCCCTAAAAAGAATTTAGCACAAAGTAAGTGCTTATTGCTAAATAGGAGAAAAATGTGAATAACTAATCTACCATGGAACATTTATTTTATACCTATTATAGGTAAGGTTCTCTAACAGAAAATTAATCTAGGGCCCAAAATAAAATAGGTCCTGACTAAATGTTGCTGGAAGGAAAAGAGGAAAGGGGAGACACCAGCTAATAGCCAGGACTATTTAGAATAACGACAGAGAGTCTCAGTGATAGAGGCCACTGAGTGGCTGAGACAGGGAGGAAAGAGCAGGTGGCCAGAAGTGGGGACACCTAGATGCTGGCACCTCTCACAGTGGCTCCTTGTGTAAATCTCTCAGCTTTCTGGGCCCAATTTGCCCTTCTAGAAAGTTAGTGGTATAGCTATACATTTTCCTCTGTGAAGCCAGAGTCCAACTTTAAAGGGTTAAAAGACAGAGGGGTACAGGGAAAAGAAACACACAGAAGTGCCACACGTTTTCTCGTGTCATCATTATCCCTGTCTCACAGAAGGGAAACTGAGGCTCGGGGTTTTGATTTGTCCAAAGACTGTGGGAAGGCAGGAGGGCGGTGCCCAGACAGGAGCGCCGTGCCCAGAGCCGCGGCAGAGGGCAGCATTGTCGCTCTCACAGTCCCCGGACCGCAGGGAGGCAGCGTTGAGGGGCAGATAAGACACTGCCTCTGGAGACGACCCCACCCCCACCCCGCCCCTAGCGTGAATCCTGAATCAGGCAAAGACATGTTTCACAAAGTTTTTAATTATTTGTGGCTTGGAGTTGCTCCAAAAGCAGCTAAAGACACTGACTCAGAGAGGAGGGTCCTTCCCGGAGTTTCCCCAGAAGTACTTTCAGATCCCCAGACTGGTGGGGAAATGACAGTATTATAACCACAGAGACCTGCGGTCAGCAGGGCCAGGGAGATGCGGGGGAGGCCTGAACTTGGGCGCTGTTGTGAGCAAGTCTTCTGTGGCCTCAGGCTCCGTAACAGTTACTGCCTGAGCAGCTAAAGTCATTCTCAACTCTGACACCCCGTAAAATCCCTCACTCTCTGATTTCCAGGGTCCCAGGCGGTGGGTCTGTGCGGCACGGTTACACCGCACGCTCTCCTGTGGCTGCCACTCTCCGGAAACCCTAAGGTAATGGCTTCCAAACACAGATCCCTGCCACAAGCTCGATCATAACCTGCAGCGCCTTATAAAACTTTGGGTGCCTGTGCCCCACAAGAGCGCACAGCATCAGAATTTCAGAGGAGCAGCTGGGCGTTTGTGTTACTAGGACTCTCCCCGGTGAGCCTGCAGCTCTCCAAGCCCAGGGAGAACCCGTTGCGCAGCGGCCTCACCTGCTTTTCCGAAGCAGCACCTGCCCCCTGGTGCACGCAAAAGGTACTGCAGGGACCCTGAGGGACCACACAGCCCACCGCGCACGGTGGAAGAGGACTGCGATTTCCCATCTGGGTAACCAGACAAAGCCAGGCTGAAATCTTCACTCTGACACCTCTAGCAGTGTATCCAGAGATGCGCTTAGAAAAGCTGGGCAGAAATCCAGTGTCCAATGGGAGTTCTCTTCAGGAACAGCAAAAGTATTCCTCTTCTTTCTCTTGTGAATAAAGAAAGTGTTTTTTGTAATGCAAAAATATATTTCTTGAGGGTAATTATAAGACATAGACTAATGATAGAAGGGGAAGTAAAGACGTGGAGGAGAAAAGAAGAGCCTATGTTTAGGTTCGTTTGGACATTTTCTTTCAGTGGAGAAGAGAACTTACTGAGTAATAAAGGGCAGGTAATAACAGTGACTAATCCTAGATAGAGCAGAACAGGCACCAGGCACAGATCAAGGGCTTCGTCTGTGCTAACACTTTGTTCCTGACTTCAACCCAATAAAATACATGCTACTGTGATGCTCATTTTACCTGTAAGGAAACTAAAGTGCAAGTAGGTTAAGCGATTGATTGGAAGCCTCTCGCCCGGACACAGTTCTGTATGCACTGATCCAACATTTATTTCATCAGCACAAAATGAATGTTTTCCCCAAATGTCCCCTTTCCTCATCCACTTCCGTTCCAGTTGCTAAACTTTCCTTGCCTCATTAGAATGTGGATTGACAGAAAATAGCTTAGGGAAATGGAAAACACTCTCAACACAGCAAAAATGTTTATAAAAGAAAGAATAAGAGCAAAGGGGTTAAGGAGAATAGAGTTTTCTATGAACTGGTGAGATACATGTGAAACTTCCTTACTCTTACGTTTAGACAAATCAACTGTCCCTTGGTTTCCCTCATCTCAAATGAGGGAAGTAAATTAGTATGTAGCTAATAGGTTAGGAAGAGAAATGAAATGATGTATGGACAGCACTCAGCACGGTTCCTGTCTCCAGCTCTTGTTAGAAGATCAGACATAACCATTTTCCTGAGAAGCCTCCCTGTGTTGGAGGATAAGTATAAATTGTTCAATTTATGTCCTCTAGACATAAACTGCAGTTAACCAGGACTTGTTCTATCTCTCAGCCTCATCTCCTAATGACTTCTCCAGGCAGATCCCATTGTCTTCCTGTCAATATCAGTTACTAAACATCCCATCTAGTCCTGTCCACATCTGTTGTCTCATATCTACTTTCCATAGCATCTCCTCTCCTTGATTCAATATTGGCCAGACTTCTTATACCTCACATTACACATTACAAAAGATGTACGGTTGGCTTTTTTTCTTCTGCCTTTCTGTTCTGGCTCTAGTTCCTTTGACATTGAGGGAAGAAAGGGAATCAAGAGCAAGAACAGAAGTCACCCTGTATAAGTAGCTGCTTATCATCACAGAAAGAGGCTCCTGGTTTGATCTGCTTCCATTTGTTGCTACCAATATGTTGATTTCCTATTAGAGACAGTGGCACATAGAGTTACATGATTTTGAAGGGGTATGTTCATCTTTATGCCAGTTTCTTCCATCACAGAAGACCCCCAAGAGAGAAAACTGTGTCACACTCTGCCGTGCTAGCAGCCTGTGTTCCCAGCTTCCCCTCTGGTTGATATCCTCTTATCTGGCCCTCAGCTTTCAGAGCTTCCTTCTTCTCCTCTAACTTCTGTTCTTTCCTAATAGTGAAATCCTGATAAACATGGAGGTCTTCTTCACTCTCCAAGGGCTGAAGGGAAGATGATGAGGTAAACACAGAGCACAGCATTTTCTTCTTCCCTGGAAAAATTCACAAGAATGCCTCCCTCCCTTCAGAAGTGCATTGCTTCACTAAGCTCTCAGACATCAGAAATCTGTGGTAAGAAGTGGGTGCCAGGAGGTTTCACTTTTAACCAAGATGAAGGTATAGGGACAGGATCTTCCCTCCTGCCTGAAACAAACTATAAACACAAAATCCCAGAAAAAGCAATTTCAAGACACTGGACATAAGACAACAAAGGATAGTGACCCCTGAGAGACAAGAAACAACCAGGTAAACCCTTGATTATCTTGGCTTGCTGCCTTCAGGGAGTTCCTAGGCTGAGAGCAAGAAGAGAAATCCGTGTGGAGCCCAGTAGGATCCTTGAACTGAGGCAATGAAGCTGAGCTGAGGAGACCAAATGGGCTAAAGTTAATAGGACAGAGTAATAAAAGGAAAGAGCTGTATAAGGAAAGACCCCCCCACACCCCAAAATCTGCAGAGGACTCCCCTCTGATAGTCAGCAGAGTACTTACTAACACATCTGTGCGATAAAACTTTTGGTGAGAAAAAAATAACTTGAAAAGATTAGAGAACATTGTCTGATGCTCACACGGGGCTTGGAATATTGCTTCTTCCACAACCAGATGAAAGAAATCACAAGTCATGAGCACTGGGTGGAGTACTCAAGAAGGTCTTGCTCAGTAGTAGGGAATAATTAGCCCCAGACTACTCATATATGCCAGAGTCATAAAAGCAAGACCCAAGAAAATGAAACTGTTTCCAACTAACTTGATATACCCCAGAACAAAGTTCAAGAAGATTTTTAGGCATAAAAAAGATTCACTACCCATCAAGGTAAAAGTCACAATTCCTGGCACCTAATCAGAGTACCAGGTAAGCAAAGGAGCATGAAAACACAGGGAGAATAATCAATCAATAAAAATAGCTCAAAAACTGAGATAGATTTAAAATTAACAAGCTTAGATGTCAAAATATAGCTATAATTGTATTCTGCATGTTCTATATGTATTTATAGCTAAATAATCATAACTGTAGAGACATGGAAGATTTTGAAAAGATGCCAATAGAACATAGAGATAAAACTATAGTGTCTTAGAAGTAAAACATTCTGCATAGGATTAAGGATATATTAAACATGGCAGAAGAAAAGATTAGTTAACTTGAAGAAATAGCAATAATAAAACAAGAGCAGGTTAAACATAAAATAATAAGAAATAAAATACAGTTTGATGCAGAAATCAATGAAATACATGTAGAAAATAGTACAATAGAAAATAAATCAGATAGGGAGGGGCAAGATGGCCAACTGGAAGCAGCTTCTGACAGAGGCTACTGTCCAAAGGAAAGATAACCTTCAGAAACTGCCCAATTGAGCTGAAGACTGGGAGCCCAGGCAAGAGAGAGAGAAGTAATAGCCGCAGGTCACCTCTGAGGCAAGCTGCAATGTCCAAAAACCAAGGTTCAGGCAGAAAAACTGAACTAAACTTTTCCGCCACTCTGAACTTCCAGGACACGCTTCCCCCCTTACCTGACGCACCAGAAGCCTGACCTCTGCTGAAACTGAGGGAGGAGGACGTGAGCAGCGCCCACTCTCCCTATCTTCTGGATCAGGTGCCCACCAGGTAAGAGACTTGGGGCCCCACCAAGCCACAGCTAGCCCCCAGGACAAGGATGCTGCTGGGACCCCCACGTGGCTCTGATCTGTGCCCCATTGGGCCTCGGCCTGACACCTGCAGTAGCCAGGAATTCCACAGGGCCCCCACTGGGCCTTGGCCGGAGCCACCAGTGGCCAGGAACTCCACGGGGACTTCCACAAGCCCTGATTTGCACCCCATTGGTCCTTAGCCCACAGCCAGCAGCAACCAGGAAGTCCACGGGGACTCCCCCGTGGTGTCGATCTGTTTCCCCACCCCCCGACCTCGGCCTGCTGCCCGCCAGGACCCTCGCCCGGCAGATCCATGCCCCAGGCCCACCGCCCACAGCAGCCAGGAACTCCACACCACCAGCACCCCAGAATGCCCCGATTGGCACCCCGGCAGGCCTCAGCACTGCCAGCAGCAGCCAGGAAGTCCACTAGGACTCCCTCCCAGGGTAATCTGTCCCTGCCTGGCCTTGGCCTGCCACCCTCTAGGACCACCGCATGGCTCTGATCCACACCCTCCAGGATTCAGCCCTCTGCTTGCAGCAACCAGGGACTTTGCCAGGTCTTGGCTCACCACCTGGCCTGCTGTAGCCAGGGACCCCGCTGGGATTCCCACATCAGGCATTGCCTGCAGCCCACACCAGCCAGGGGCTTCGCCAGGAACCTGCCAGACCTCCAGCTGCCTGCCGGGCCAGGAACTCTGGAAGCCACACAACTTGTCTCCTCCCCTACCCTCTCTGCCTCCACACTGCCCTACCCATCTGGCCAGGAACCTAGGAGGCTGCGAGACCTCCTCCAGAGCCCTCCTCCCAGCCAGAGACTACTGGAGGCACAGGCTCCCTTTGCAAAGGCCACCGGGTGCCCCATCCCAACCCTGCTGCTTGATCCGGGCATGCCACACTCCAGAGCTGCTCCTGCAGCCAGAACTCCCTGGGTGGGGCAGTCCCAGAGGAGATACACAGGGTCACTCCCTACAAAGATCCAGTAACAACAGAGTGATCCTGCCGGGGTCTGATCTGGGAGAGACACCTCCCCAAATCTGAGGGCAGTCAGAGGCAATTTTCAGAGGCATGAAAAATAATCATGAGGTGGAATCAACAGAAAAACTCTGGCAATATGAATAATCAGAGTAGATCAACTCCCCCAAGGAATGACAAGGTAGATACAGCACAAGATCCCTTGCATAAGCAAATGGCTGAGATGTCAGAAGTTGAATTCAGAGTCTGGATAGC
>CAUYON010080093.1:0-21002 GCA_963573935.1 Arctocebus calabarensis | reverse complement strand
GTGGGTGTTGACCACTTGGCTCTGGATGAAATCAAGAAGCGGTAATTGCAGCTTGGGTTGGAAGTTGGGCCTGGAGTGACTGTGAGGTGGGGGGAAGAAGAGCTATTTGTTTATTTGTTTTCACTTCATGTCCTTCAACCTTTCAGAGAAGATGTAAGGTAGCTGATGATAAAATACGTCCACATATGCACAGATCAGTTACAATAATCCTGAGAGATCACTCTTTCTCATTCATTATCTTCTTTTGATCCTCACAAAAAACCCCTTGAAGTACAAAAGGCAAGTATTATTTCCCTTTCAGATGAGGGCATTTAGAAAGGCTACTTGTCCCAGACCCTGAACTTTGATCTTCCATCTTCATATTCTTCTCAAAATGGGAGGTAATCAACATGGGGGATGAGGACTAACCATTCCTAAGTGCTCCTTTACGGTTTTGAGCTTCCTGGCAGGCAGAGCAAGAAGGGAGCAAAGTGACATCATGGAAATGTCCCAGCAGTAGACATTGGTGAAGGTTCTTAAGGCTGACACTCATACCAGTTGTCTCATTTATAGTGGGATCCGAGTGGGCTACACTCCAGATGTCCTTACAGATGCCACTGCTGAACTCGCAGTGTCCCTGCTACTTACCACCAGCCGCCGGTTACCAGAGGCCATTGAAGAAGTAAAGAAGTAAGTGAGCACCGGTGAGAAAGTTGGCTCTGAAGCAGCAGGTTCCTGAGCACCAGTGTCAGCTGGGCCCAGGCACGGTCCCTGTCCCTAGGTCTAGTGAGGGCCACAGACCTGCAATGAATGGCTGGAGAGGAAGTCATGAGAGGATAAGGGATGGACAAGTCATCTCTACTGGTTGGCACAGGAGTGGGGATCAGGGAAGGCTTCCTGGAAGAGTAGCAGGTGTGCGTCCTTTTGAACACTGAGAGGCACAGGTCCACTGTCCTCACCCACGATGCTGAAATCTAAAAAGCTCTTAGTGCTGAATTCTTTCATAAATCTTTGGGGAGCAAAACCTGACTGCACTAACACGAGGCTATTTAGCTTCTTATTTCTTTCACTGTGTGAATATTCCTGAGCTGTGCTGCAGACACACCGCTGTGCTTAAACAGGCGGGCTGACGCTGCTGGGTGGTGTAGACACACCCTGACACACCCTGTGCACCACACTGCCTTTCCTTTTTTTTGAGACAGAGTCTCACGTTGTCGCCCTTGGTAGAATGCCATGGCATCACAGCTCACAGCAACCTCAAACTCTTGGGCTTAAGCAATTCTTTCGCCTCAGCCTTCCAAGTGGCTGGGACTACAGACACTTGCCACAATGCCTGGTTCTTTTTTGGTTATAGTTGTCATTGTTCAGCAGGACCAGGCTGGGTTCGAACCTGCCAACCCCAGTGTATGTGGCCGGCACCTTAACCACTGAGTTACAGACACCGAGCCCACACTGCCTTTCTAAAAATCAAACAATTTAAACATTTGGCCTGAAGGTTTCAGATCAGGGATTTGAGTCCTGTATGTCAAGAGTTGGGGAAGACATCCCAGGGGCAGGGCTGGCCTGAGGCGTGCATTCTGTCTCCCTCAGAGAATGGGGACCTGAGTGCTGGGGCAGGGGGGAGCCATGGGTTCACTAAACTTGGTCTGAATGTCCTGCTCTCTGGCCCATCTAAGAGTGGCTACCTTCCTCAGAAGTGGCAACATGGAGTGGGCCTTGTGGCTTTGCTCTTTGTAGCTGTCCTAGAAGGTTGAGAGAATTTGTTTTGAATTGCAAATCCTGAGTTTGTAGCCTCTTGCTCCCAACTCTTCCCTGGCTATGTGACTTCAGGCAGGCCACCCTTTCTGGTCTCAGTTTCCCCTTCTGCAAAATAGGATCAGGCCCCTTCCAGGCCTTGATGTCTGTGTTCCTAATGGCTTTAAAGAAGGAGTTCCTGCTGCTTCCCGGCAGCACCCAGTGGCTGAGGCTACTCTCAGTCTTGTGACCTGAGGGCAGGTTCATACTTGGACCAATGCCAGGGGTACTAGGTCTGCTCGAAGCTGGGCTTCTCACCCCCTTCCTCTCCACAGTGGTGGCTGGACCTCGTGGAAGCCCCTGTGGATGTGTGGCTATGGACTCACGCAGAGTACTGTCGGCATCATCGGGCTCGGGCGCATAGGTGAGGCTCCCAGCTGCCCCCTTGCCTGCCCCTGGATGTCATGGCACTCATGGCTTGCTTCTGAGTCCCTGGCACCACATGGCTGAATACTGAAAGTCCTTTGGAAAGGGTTGCCTTGCCCACACGATCTCAGGGCACTTTGCATGCAGTGGGGATGTATCTCTAGTGAGAGATGCCGCTTTTGTAAAATACAGCAAATGAATACATTTGAAGGAGTGAGGAGTTCCTTGAGAACTTACTAGGTGATAGAAACAAGTCGCTAAGGGCCACTTATGATTCCAGCTCAGTAAAGAACAGATGAAGGGGCTAAGGCACCAGCCACGTACACCTGAGCTGGCGGGTTCGAATCCAGCCCAGGCCCACCAAACAACAATGACAGCTGCAACCAAAAAATGGCCGGGCGTTGTGGCGGGTGCCTGTGGTCCTAGCTACTTGAGCCCAGGAATTGGAGGTTGCTGTGAGCTGTGATGCCATAGCACTCTATCCAGGGTGACAGCTTGAGGCTCTGTCTCAAAAAAAAAAGAACAGATGAAGGCTGAGAACCCTGGATTGGGGCCTTTAGGGGTGGTTCCAAGCCCAGGAGCCCCAAGGCCTAGATTCTTGAAAGCAGTTGACTTGTGACGCCTTCTTAATTCAGCCCAGAGAGCTCAGTGGGCAGAGTTTCCCAGCAGCTCTGCAGACAAGGCAGAACTATTTTTCTTCTGTGACCTCAGTTTGGAGAAGTCTAGTAGAAAGGCTTGGGCTGACCAGCCTAAGCAAGAGCGAGACCCTGTCTCTACTAAAAATAGAAAAAGAAAACTAGCTGGGCATTGTGGTGGGTGCCTGTAGTCCCAGCTACTTGGGAGGCTGAGGCAGGAAGATTGCTGGAGCCCAGGAGTTTGAGGTTGCTGTGAGCTACAATGCCATGGCATTCAACTCAGGGCAAAGATTGAGATTCTGTCTCAAAAAAAAGAAAGAAAGGCCCAAGCCAGGCAGCTGTCAGTGGTCTCCTGTCATCCTGCCTGGTACAGGGGTAAGAGTGAGGGTAGAGCATGTGGTAAGCTAGCAGCTCTGCCTCTTCCACTAGGGAGTTGCTTGGAGGAACTCAACAGCTTTGGGCATATTCTCAGTCTGAAAACCCAATCACTCAAGCCTGTCTCAGTAGCAGCATGTATGAAAAGGTCTTGTAGGTTTGGGGCAAGTTGACATTGCCACCAAAAAGTCTTGAGAGGTCTGAGATGCATTCACAGAAATAGAGGGTCCAGAACGAAGGAGGGAACTGCTTGACCAGGCATCTCCTGAGACACCAGTTCTGGTCTCAGAGAAGGTTGGCAAGTGGCCTTCGAGATGGCTGGGACCACGTGAGGGCAGTGTCAGCCAGTCACAGCTGCACAAGAGCTGTCTCCAGATCCCTGAGGGCAGTGTTGGGGGCTGCTTACATTAGGGCAGCCCCTAGCTGTGGATGAGAAGGGACCAGTTAACACTGGGGCTGTGCTGGTGGAAAGATCTGCCCCCAAGACCCTGGGTCACTGTTGGATACTTCCCAGAGGGTTGGGAACAGCCCTGGACTCTGACTCCTCGCCTCTAGGCCAGGCCATTGCTCGGCGTCTGAAACCCTTTGGCGTCCAGAGATTTCTATACACAGGACGCCAACCCAGGCCTGAGGAAGCAGCAGAATTCCAGGCAGAATTTGGTAAGTAAGGAGCCCCATCCCTGCCCAGTGGGGAGCTCTGCGTCCCTGCATGGTGACATTTGCAAGCAGAACGCAGGAGCCCTGTGTGTCTGAGGGGGCTGCTCCTTCAGGTGTTGCCTGATGGACTGCTGCAGACCGCAGGCCCAACTCTGGGAGCGTGGGATGTGCTCGGGTCACACAGAGAGTCCTCTCAGCGCTCTCAGGAGAGCACCCCAGGGCTCCTGTCTCAGGGTCCCCTGTCACCACTCCTCGCGTAGCAGAGAAGCATGAAAGAGGACAAATGTGAGGGAGAACTGACCACTTCCACCTGCTGTCCTTGATAAACTGGTGGGCAGTACCCCGCCTTTGTGTGCATCCCTCAGTCCCAATGGATCCTCTCCCTGGTGGGGCACAGAATGGTAAGCAGAGGGCAGGCTGGACGTTAGCTTTTCTAACCCCCTTGGCACTTTGGGCCCTGGAGGTGGTGAAAGCTAGAGTGGTCCAGACTCCAGGGTGACTTTGAACAAGCACCTGCCCCTCTCTGGCCTCAGTTTCCCCATCTGTTACATGAAGGGGCTTGGTGAATGGTGATATCCCTGGACTCCAGGAATGGTTGTTGACTTTGTACAGTCATCTAGGTTGTCCAGGTAGAGAATAGGCCTTCAGGAAGTATCTTGGGAGCTTCTGTTATAGGGGGAGGGATGAAGCGTCTGGTCTTCCCATCTTGCTGTCCCTGACCTCTGGCCAGCGTCTGATGGAGCCCTGCCCTCCCCAGTGTCTGTCCCCCAACTGGCCGCCCTCTCTGATTTCATCGTCGTGGCCTGCTCCTTAACACCTGCAACCAAGGGGCTCTGCAACAAGGACTTCTTCCAGAAGATGAAGAAAACAGCTGTGTTTGTCAACATCAGCAGGTACTCTAGGGCCAGTTGACATCCCTGGGTCACCCAGCAAGCCCAGAGAGGAGCTGTCCCCACTGCTGTGATCTTCTTCCCCATGAGTTGGTAATGAGATCCCAGGCCAAGCTGGCTGGTTTCCATCAAACAACCAACCGACTCAGAAATACATGAGAAGTATAGGAGAGCCTGGGTGAACAGGAAGAACGTCAGGACTGGGCCCGGCCTGGCTGGTTCCTGGCAGCAGCCCTGGCCTGGCTCAGAACCTGGCACTCAGTAGTGTTGATACAGGAGTGAAGGCAGGATGGGCAGGGACTTAGTAGTCCCTGTTGGGGAAGTAGGGAACCTTGAGCAGGCCTTACCCCACAGAAGGGTGGACTTCATGGTCCAAACGGCCCTCCAGAGGCCGACTTCCTATGCTGCTGAGCCACTGTGACTTCAGTGATAGTTTGAACTTTTTGCTTCTGGGAAGACTGATCCTAAAACTCAAGTTGTCTTGGTTCCTCAAATGTCCCGAGGGGTGCCTTGGCACCCGTTGCACAGTGGTTATGGCGCCAGCCACATACACCAAGGGTGTATGTGGGTTTGAACCCACAAGGGTTCAAGGGTGGTAGGTTTGAACCTGCCCTGGTCCTGCTAAACAACAATGACAACTGCAACAAAAAATAGCTGGGCTGGGCAGTGCCTGTGGCTCAGTGAGTAGGGCGCCAGTCCCATATACCAAGGATGGTGGGTTCAAACTCGGCCCTGGCCAAACTGTATCAAAAAGCAGCCAGGCGTTGTGGCGGGCACCTGTAGTCCCAGCTACTTGGGATACTGAGGCAAGAGAATTGCCTAAGCCCAGGAGTTAGAGGTTACTGTGAGCTGTGACACCCTGGCACTCTACCAAGGGGAACATAGTGAGGATCTGTCTCAAAATTAAAAAGAGGAAAATGTCCCTGGAGGTGCTGCCAGGCATGTATGGAGGACAGACCTTCCCTGTCTGCCTCTCTAGCCCCTTCTTAGCAGGTACCTGTTCAACCTGTTAAACCCCTTTGGAGGAAAGGATTGAACTAGGTCACCTTGAGGGTTCATCTACCCAAGTGCCTGGAGTTGTCAGAGTTTAGCTAGGAGGAGGTGACGTGACGTGAGAGTGGCAGAGTGAAGCCTGTGGTACAGGGCAGTGCTCCTGGCCAGCAGTGGTCAGAGCTGCTATTTACTGAGCACCTGCACTCACCGAGGGTTGTTATCCCACCATATGGAGTCTCTAGAAAACCAGTCCTGTACTTTAGGGATTGCTAACTTCAATGGGGGGTGTTGGGTGTGTGTTCATTTCTCTGCCCTTGTCTAGGCGGGGTCCTGATGGCATGCTGGGGTGGAATGGGTCACAAAACAAATGGCAGAATTCTGGGCCCTGTTCATGCTATAGTGCATGTGCAAAAGCTTGAATCCTCACAGCATTCCTGGGAGTCGGCTGGACTTCTCCTTATCTTACAGTGGAGGAGACTAAGGCTCAGAGAATTTGAAACTCTTGCTCAAATCACAGCATCCTCTAAAACTTGAGACTTTAAAAGTCAGTGCTGTGGGCGGCACCTGTGGCTCATCGAATAAGGCGCCAGCCCCGTATACCAAAGGTGGCAGGCAGGTTTAAACCCAGCCTCAGCCAAACTGCAAAACCAGAAAAATAGTCGGGCATTGTGGCGGGGGCCTGTAGTCCCAGCTACTTGGGAGGCAGAGGCAGGACAATCACCTAAGCCCAGGAGTTGGAGGTTGCTGTGAGCTGTGTGACGCTATGGCACTCTACTTAGGGCAATAAAGTGAACTGTCTTTCAAAATAAATAAATCTGTCTGTCTCTACAAAAATAAATAAATAAAAAAGTCAGTGCTGTGTATGAGTTGTTCTGCCCTAAAGGCAGCCTGAGTGGAGGGAGCCATGGGGTAACCATATTACCATTGTCATTCCCAGGGGTGACGTGGTAGACCAGGACGACCTGTACCAGGCCTTGGCCAGTGGTCAGATCGCAGCTGCTGGACTGGATGTGACAACCCCAGAACCACTGCCTACAAACCACCCTCTTCTGACCCTGAAGAACTGCGGTAAGCACCGCAGCTTTCCTGGAGCAAACCCATTGCTGCCCTGGGGCCCTTCCTGAGCAACAATGCTGAACACAAAGGGACTCGCCCAAGGATCATACTCTTTACACTATTAGTGACACTGGTCTGTAATGGGAAGGGGCCAACTAAGCACACTCAACTGGCTCTCTGTCCCTGAAGGGACAGAATGTAAATGTATATATATATAAAATTTACATATATATATATATATATATTTATTTTTTTTTTTCTTTTGTAGAGACAGAATCTTACTTTATTGGCCCTGGTAGAGTGCTGTGGTGTCACAGCTCACAGCAACCTTCAACTCTTGGGCTTAGGCGATTCTTTTGCCTCAGCCTCCCAAGTAGCTGGGACTATAGGCACCTACCACAACACCCGGCTATTTTTTTGTTGCAGTTCGGCTGGGACCGGTTTGAATCCGCCACCCTCAGTATATGGGACCAGTGCCCTATCCACTGAGCCACAGGCGCTGCCCAGGTATATATATATTTTGAGACAGAGTCTCACTATCTTGCCCTTGGTAGAGTTCTGTGGCGTCACAGCTCACAGCAACCTCAAACTCTTAGGCTTAAGCAATTCTCTTGCCTCAGCCTCCCAAGTAGGTGGGACTACAGGCACCACAACACCAGGCTATTTTTGGTTGTAATTGTCATCGTTGTTTGGCAGACCTGGGCTGGTTTCGAACCCACCAGCTTCAGTGTATGTGGCTGGTGCCTCAGCCACTGAGCTACAGGCACTGAGCTGTAAATAGATTTATTTTTAAAAAGAGTGGGCTGACGTATCTTACACCTGTAGCTTTTCCTGGGTAAAAACCATAACTATAAATTCTATTACCAGTTTAAGTGTTGAAAACTAAATGTTAACACCAATATTTACAACTTGTGCCAGCCATTAAGCTGTTGTCTCTCAGGGGCAAAGCCTCCTTCTCTATCCTGCGTGTAGGGCTGGCCTTCTGTCCTAACCCTGCTACGCCCTGTCAGTGTGGGACATTGGGGGACCTGCTCTCTCCTTCCTTCCTGTCAGCTGAGAGTTGGTACCTGGTAGCACCAGTTCCTTCCTGTAGCTGCTGAAGAATCCACCTTGCTATTTTTCCAACACTCAGCCAGGCCTGTTGGGCCCCCCTCAAGAGGTACAGGCAACAGCCACACAATGCCCCTGCTATAGATGTCTGAATTTCAGCTCCAGAGTGGCCCTGCCTTCAATAGTCCAGGGTTTTTTTTTTTTTTTGGCTGTTTCTTTCAACACCCACTCTTCCTTTTTTTTTTTTTAATTAAGTCATTTGTACATAGATCATGAATACATTTATGCCATTATGGGATTCAATGTGTTGATTATTTGTACAAATTGGAGTGCTTACATCCTACTAATCAACATAGCCTTCATCTCATTTACCCAATTACAGGGTTAAGACATTTAAAAATGTCCACTAGACTTTCAAAAAACTCAATACCCAAAATACTATCTGGCTTATCAATACTCTCAATTAATGTGAAAGGCTTAAATTGCCCTCTAAAGAGGCACAGATTGGCTGACTGGATACAATATTCCAGGGTTTTTTTTTTTTTTTTGAGACAGAGTCTCAAGCTGTCAGCCTGGATAGAGTGGCATCACAGCTCACAGCAATCTTCAATTCCTGGGTTCAAGTGAGTCTCTTGCCTCCACCTCCCAAGTAGCTGGGACTACAGGCGCCTGCCACAACGCCCAGCCATTTTTTGGTTGCAGCCGTCATTGTTGTTTGGTGGGCCCAGGCTGGATTTGAAACCAGGTGCCAGCTCAGGTGTCTGTGGCTGGCACTTTAGCCCATTGAGCCACAGGCACCGAGCCAATATTCCAGGTTTTAACAATTCTACTCTTCCCCTCTGTCCATCTAATCCTTGCTTTAGGCAGTTACTACCTCTGTTACCCTGGTGCTGGAGTTCTCATATTAGCATTCCTCAGAGCCACCAGGAAGGGTGACTCACCAAACACAGGTTGGGTGCCAACTAGAGGGGTTCTGTCTCATTCCGGGGTGGGGCTAAGACCGCACTTCCAACCACCTCCCAAATGACACTGATGCTGATGGTCATGAGACCACACTTTTGAGAATTACTGCCTCAAGTGGTTTTTTTTTTTTTATTTTTTATTTTTGCCTCTTTAGTTACCTAGTTAATAACTTTGGGCAAAGTTAATAATCCTCCATATTAAGTTCTCTCTCTTCAGGTAGCTGGTGTGGCTTCTGCCTCAAGACTGAGTGGTCAAGCCCTTAGGTTGTCTTGGCCAGTCCCTGTCTTTCATTTAAGTTCTGGAATAAAACAGGTCTTTAACTGCCTTCCCTAGTGAATGCTCCTATTGTTGTAGCCTTTGGAAACTCTGCGGTCCTGCCTCCCACCCCAGCCTGCAAGGAACATTAGCTGTAATGTCAGGGCTATTTGCATAGCCAAGAAAACTGGCCCCATCCCTCAAGACCTGGGAGTTTAGCTCAGGGCTCCAGGTCTTGCTTTCTAAGGAATGTTTTTTTAAAAAAAAGATTAGGTCTTGCTATGTTGCTCAGCTGGACTCAAACTCCTGGGCTCAAGGTATCCTCTTCCTCAGCTTCCCAAGTAGCTGGGATTACAGGCAGATGCCTCCACACCTAGCTGGCAATTCTTTGGGAATGAGCACTTGCTCTGTAGTGGGACCAAAGGGAGCTGTGCTGTCCCACATTTCATCTTGGGAGTTATTTCTGTAGATCAGAAACCCTTTGGCTCTGTGCCATCATTTTGAGGGACATAGGGTGTGGGTGATCACTGCTAAACTCTTAAGCTAAATTTGTACCATCTATTAGTGCAAGGGCTTGGTCTAGATTAGTGCTAAGACCCCTGCTAGTGCCAACATTCTTGTATTTAGGATATAAACCTCTCATCACACTTGTGTCTCATTTCAGTAGCCTGGAGTCCCTTTATTCTGTTCCTTTGAACCTCAGCCTTGGGGGTGTGGAGTGCTTAGTGGCAGTAGGAGGGAAAGCAAAGCAAGGCCTAGATCAGGTCACTTCTCTTTATTTTTCTTACTGGCAAACCCAAGCCATAATAAAAGGCCAACTGAAGATTTAATTAATTTTCTTTGCAGTTTTTTTTGACCAGGGCTGGGTTTGAACCCACCATCTCTGGTATATGGACCAGTGCCCTACTCTGTTGAGCCACAGGCACCACCCCACACCCCATTTATTTATTTGAGACAGAGTCTTACTTTGTTCCCCTCAGTAGAGTGCTGTGGTGTCTTAGCTTACAGCAACCTCAAACTCTTGGGCTCAAGCAATCCTCTTGCCTCAGCCTCCTGAGTAGGTGGGACTACAGGCATCTGCCACAATGCCTGACTATTTTTTAGAGATGGGGTCTTGTTCTTGCTCAGGCTGGTCTCAAACTTATGAGCTCAAGCAATCCACCCACCTCAGCCTCCCAGAGTGCTGGGATTACAGGTGTGAGCCACCGTGCCCGGCCCCCAACTGAAGATTTAAACCACCCTTCTCATCTCCCTCTTCCACTCCTTTCCAGTGATCCTGCCCCACATTGGCAGTGCCACCCACGGAACTCGCAACACTATGTCCTTGCTAGCAGCTAACAACTTGCTGGCTGGCCTAAGAGGGGAGCCGATGCCCAGTGAACTCAAGCTGTAGCCAAACAGAAGACATCAAGGGCTAGGAAGAAAATAGCAGCCTGGTGTTCTGCTGGACATGCCTATAGGTGGAGCCAAGGAGAAGTCTGATCTGTCCTGATTCTCCGAGGAAGGACTGGTGCTGGTAGATGTGCTCGCTACATTTGTGGTTGGGGGGAAGCTAAGAAAAAAGAGCATCAAACTCAGTACAGTGCCTTGTGCCTGTAGTCCCAGCTCCTCAGGAGCCTGAAGCCAAGAGTTTGAGGCTGCAATAAGCCATAATGATGCCTGGGAAAAGCCACTGCATTCTAGCCTGGGTGACACAGTGAGACCCCATCTCTAAAAGTAAATAAATAAAAAGAGCATCTGCTTCTCCTAAACCAGGTCCCCTAGTGGTATGCTGGTTTCTGCTTCCCACCCAGTACTCTCCCCCAAGCATTTTCATTATTAGAGCCTGCCGAAACCAAGTTACTCCTGATCCTCTTTGCCCTAATTCCTTCATTTGTCCCTTACCCACAATGGAACACGCAAGCAGAGCCCAACTGTGACCATGACACTTGAATCTGAAACCTAGACCATCAGGAAAATTAAAGAGCACATACAAGTAAAGGAGAGTTAATTAGGAGAAATGAAAATTAGGTAAGGACACAGTGCTTACCTTTTTTTGGTCAAGAATAACTGCGAGTAGGTGGGTTTCTTAATTTTAAAACTAGTTTCAGCACCTGGACACTTTGCTCCTTTGCCCAGCTCATCTGCCATCCCTCCCTGCAGGTGGATACTCTTATTAATCACCACCTTGCCCACTCCCCAAAGTCTAGCCACAGCATCTTCACTGCCAAAACCCTGCTGTCCTCAAGGAATCAGCTTCCAGTTCTAAGCCTGCAGCTGAACTGGCAAATGGCGCTTCCAACTTGGGAGGCAGGTCAGGGAGCGGCACACAGGTCAGGTAAGCAGACCTGAGAGCAGTCAGGCAGACCAAAGCAAAACCTCATACATATCTGTAGCTCAAAGACAGAAAAGGCAGGCAGGGGGAAGGCAGAAGGAAATAATTTGAAGGAAACCACAAGTAATTGTTAATAATTGACAACATTATCTTCTAGGAGGGCGATTAAAAAAAAAAAAAAGGACTCATCAAAGCAGGATTTAGCAGAGAAAGAAATATGACCCTTTTTAAATTTCAACCATAACAACCTAGGTAAAGAAAAAGAACACATGTTTAGAGGCATTGATATGACAAATTTTTTATTTCATAATATCAAATTGTGACCAGCATAGCACCACCGACATGGGTGCCTTGATAACTTTCAAGATTCTACGTGATCATGCCAGGCTATAATTAAGGCTAACCAATCAAAATTCAGGTACCCAATAACAGTTATAATCCAGGTAGAAACTACAGATCATAGGAATCCTGGGACAGGTTTTCCAGGGAACCTTGGAATTATTTTTTAAGTGCTACACCATGTACACCTTGTGGCCCACAAGCTTGCTTCTCAAACTTAGAAACTGACTGACTAAGAGGTAGATGAGAGATTCCAGATTCCATCCAGCAGTGGAGAGGCAGGGCTCCTGTGTGCATCAGGGGGAGGCCCCTGATGCAACGTCTGCTTATGGACAAGGGGAGGTGAAGGGGCAGGCTGCTGGCACAAGCCCTCAAGACAGACAGGAAGGAGGGCTGCACTGCCCTGCTGGTGGCACTAGCTCCTCTCCCCAGGCCAAGTTCTCAGTTTCCCTCCCCTTCCTAGTTCTCCATGCTGACCCACCTGAGTCCCAAGATCAATCTGCTCCTAAGACACCAGTCCCTACACCACACAGAGTGGTGGATGCAGAGTCTCCTCACACCATCAGAATGTGGTAACTAACAATAAGCCATACATAGAACTAAATAGAACAGGTGCTCCTACAGCCTCCAATGGCCGCTTTCCCACATCTCAGAGGAGCAATCACAGGTTTCCCTTTGGATTTTCCTCCCTGGGAATCAACTCATAGGAGACCCCCAAGCTCCTCTGGAACATTATGAATTATCCGCTGATGTATAACTGCAAACACTAAGAGGAGAAAACACATACACGTTTTTGTTTTAGGTTCCACATAAATACTTAAGCTTTCTAAACACAAGAACTGAATAATTTCTCTGAATTACACGCAATGATTTGGTATCTCAAAATAAAATGAACTCATGTTCATGCATGAATTAAACTGACTTCATGAATTCTATGGAAATGCATTAATCTGTGCTGTTCCTCTCGACACATAAGCCAGGGCTTGGCCTACCACAGGTGCCACCAACAGCCCCGACGGCACAGGGTCAATGGCAATGTGGGGCCTGAGAAGTGAGCCTGGAGAGGCCCTGTGCAGTGATCTGAAGCAACTTGGTGACTTCTGTGCTATTGGCTGCTTAACTGTTATGGAGCCTGGAAAACAGTCATGAATGATATTTGGATTTCAAACCATTTTTAACATTCAGCATTGGATTGGGGAAGCAACAATAAAGTTTAGATCTACATTGTTAAAGTACAGTATATTAAGAAAACCCATGGGGGTGGCATTTTTGGTTAATTTTTAACTGACAACAGTCCTCTAGGCCTGGTAGAGACACTATATGGGGCATGGGAGTATGAAGAAAGGAAGCCGAGAATAGGCTTGTCCGTGGGTGGGATGTGTCAGCCAGGACTGGCCTTTGACATCTGGATGGAGCAAAGGGTAAATGTGCCAGGAAAGACCCCACAAAACATGACTCCACATCATTGGAACAAAGACAAACACTAGCTTTTCCTTGACTTCCTAACATGGAACTGTAACATGTCATACAAGTTGGTTAAAATACTGCTAAAACAGCACATACAGAAACAATCCCTTACTTGTCACTTTCTACAAGTACATACTCCATTTACAACTTTGTTTTTAAAACCAGAAAAAACTGTTAAAACATCTATCCAACAGTGATGTATTCAAAAGTATATACACCTAACAGTCCAAGAGAATGCTCACTCTGGACCCAGTGTCAGCACCATCAAAGTGCAGTGTCTGTGACTGCAAATCAGACAAAAATAAAAAATACAGTACTTTCTGAGGCCTAGGAATAGCTCATGATACACTTTAAAGCATTTTGTGGCAGACAAGCATGTCCTCAAGGGCCTTCCTTTCAGACAGGCGCCAAGTCACCAATGGTTACAAATAAGTGCATTTTGCATCACTGTACAGAGATATAATATTCCCATCAGAGGGTATAGGAAATTTAATTAAATGCATCACAGAGTTTTATAAAAATTGCTAAAAAATTTTTTTTGCACTTCAATTTTTTAATTGTTAAATGCGCCACTTTTAACAACATCAATTACAAACTACTTTATGACTGTATTACTCAACCCTAAGGAAGAACTGGGTTTCAGGGACTGCGTCCTTCTCCCAAGGCATGCCCTCCACTCAGGAGTGCAGCAGCACTAATGCTGCGTTTATTCGTCCTCCATTTATTAGTTGCTGAAATTTGCAAGAGTCACTGGGCAGCCAGAAGCTTCAAACCCAGTGGCACTCCTTGCTTACTGAGAGAGATTTTAGTTTCAGTCCCACAGCTGTCCTCACCCTGTCTCGTGAGGACACATAGCTAGAGCAAAGTGCTGGGAAGGTTGCTGCTCTGCCAGCGCAGGCAGGTAGTCTTCGAGTGTTTATACAGGTGACTGGACTGGCTGAACCTCTTGCCGCACTTCAAGCAGGCATAGGGCTTTTCACCTGTGTGAACACGGATATGCTTCTTGCAATCTGTCAAAGTCAGGAAAGTTTTGCAGCAGATTTTGCAGGCATACTTGCGAGCTCCCTCTACAACTAAAACGTTGTGCTCTGATAAGGCCTTCTTGCACTTTGATAGGACATCTGCAGATGCCCTGGTCAACTGTGGAGGGCCAGGCTGGGAAGGATGGCCATTTTCAAATGAGGAGGTGGCCCCATTCATCATAAGCTGGGAACTGGCAGAATTTTCTGGGATCTGTGAGCTCCTGACAGAAGTTACAACTGGCATTTTTGGAGCTATGCGGCGATAGTATGGAAAGTTACTAGCTCCTCCTCTTGGGGAGCCTATCATAACCCTGGAGAAGGAGGAATGGAGGCCCAAGCCAGACCTGGAAAAATCCATCCCAAACTGTTCTCCTTGGTAGCCGGATGTCTGCACACACGGCATACCCATCACCTCCTGCATAGGCCTAACAAAGTGGGAGTCTGCAGGTTCACTAAATGGGTTCTCCACGTGGGAGCCAGGGGCAGAAGAGGGCCCGCCTGCATGCCCAGCCTCTGGACTCAACAAATAAGGTGCCTCGCCCTCCAGCCTGCAGTCACTAGTAGTGTTTGGGATATTATCGTCATTGTTTTGATTTGCACTAAAGTTACTTCCTCTACTCTTATTAAGAAAATTTGAAATACTAAAAGTTGACTTATGCTCTAAGTTATTTGTGACTTCTAAAATATGGATGTCACCTACTCTGTCCGTGCTAGACTGGGGATCTGAAAAACTCCGATCGCTGCTTTCAGGGCTGAGGTCTATCTTCTCAGCACTGACCACAACTCCTTCCACTTCCACAGACTCGCTGCCTTCTGCCTGTGAGGTCACATCACTCACTTCATCCTGAGGTTCCGGTGAGCTCAGGGGCTCAGATTTAACCACCACTCTCATGTGTTCCTTCTCTCCAAGGCCAACCTCAGGATTTTCACACTGAAAACTACTTTTCTCAGTTACAGTTTCCTGTCCAAAACTAGTCTCAACCTGAGTTGCACGTGAGGCCATAGACAACTGTGCCATGTTGCCGGCACTG
Source organism: Arctocebus calabarensis (assembly GCA_963573935.1). NCBI lineage: Eukaryota > Metazoa > Chordata > Mammalia > Primates > Lorisidae > Arctocebus > Arctocebus calabarensis. Next base: position 5,816 of record CAUYON010080093.1, on the reverse strand, counting down.
TTGTCAGACTGGCTGGGCACCTGGGCATCTTCTTGAGCGCCAAAAGACTGGTCAAACATGATAGCACTGTCTTCCTGGTTGTCAGTCATTCCATCAGCTTTAGGGTTATCCACAATTTTCAGAGAATCTGGTGAAAAGAACTCCTCCCGAGAATGAACTGCAGAAGGCCCATTCTCTGGTGTAACATCTGAAATGGCAGACTCATCCAAGGAGGGTCGGAGGCGCTGTCTGGCCCGCTCCTCTGCTGACTGCTTGCGCTTATGAAGACGTCTCATGGGGAAGGGCGTCCGCTGGTCCAGGTTACTGCGCATGGATGAGCTCATGGGGGCCTGCTGTTCCTCACCACCCTGGCTAGAACTGAGGGCTGAACTCACGATGCTCAGCCCCAGTTGCTGCAACATGAAGGAGCGCTGCATGCGGGCGCTCTGCTCCTGCACGCGCTCACTGGGGGGGGACATGGGCAGCGTCCTTGTCGTTAGGTAATGTTTACATGCCTTAACCACAGAGTTCAGATGCAGGTGAGAGGCTGCCAATAAGACATCCATAACATTGCTTTCCCCCAGCATGAGGGTGGAAGTATACATCATGTCAATCAGCGCAGCAAAGGCCTCTGCTGTCACCACCTCACTATCCAGCTGGATCATGTTCATGGTCTGATCTCCCTCTGCCACTGAGAACAGGGCTCGGAAATGTGTGCTGCATGCTGCCAGCACAGAGCGGTGGGCTTTAAAGTGTCTATTCCCCACTACAATGACACAATCACAGAGCTGGCCATGAAGTCTCTGATAGTTCAATTGCTGGAAGATCTGTTCAAAGTGACCAGGAAAATCCATGATCCTACAGGAAAACAAAGAAAAGTGTTAAGACTTAGATAAGCTTAAGTCAAAGTCAGAACACAAAGTGTACAATGAAAAGAGAGGCGCAGGTAGCCAAGCCAGAAACTTTTACAGCTTGTGATGTCTCTGATGACAAGCATATACAGTAAGAACATGTCTAATAAAGAGCAAATGCCAGCTTAGCTATCAGCCCACAAAGTACACACACGTGTACTACCTACAGGCTCCCCTTCATTCTTCATGTGACCTACTTATGACACTGAAGGTCTACTAAATATCAATGTGTGGGTGACAGTCTATCCCACAAAAGTTTGCCAGAGCTCTGCATACCTGAGGATGATGAATGAATGTCATGAAATTCCAAACAGTCTTTTTTTTTCTTTTTGAGACAGGGTCTCACTTTGTCACCCTTGATAGAGTGCTGTGGCATCACAGCTCATAGCAACCTCAAACTCTTGGGCTTAAGTGATTCTCTTTCCTCAGCCTCCCAAGTAGCTGGGATTACAGATGCCCGCCACTGCCTGGCTATTTTTTGGTTGTAGTTGTCATTGTTATTTGGCTGGATTAGAACCTGCCAGCTCTGGTGTATATGGCTGGCACCCTAGCCTCTGAGCTACAGATGCCCAGCCAGTCTTAGCAATTTTAAATAAGTGAAAAGGGCAAATCAAGATTAGTGGGGTAGCTACTTGGGAGGCTGAGGCAAGAAAATCACTTATGGCCTGGCGCCTGTGGCTCAACGGGCTAAGGCACCAGCCACGTACACCTGAGCTGGTGGGTTCGAATCTAGCCCGGCCCGCCAAACAACAATGACGGCTGCAACAAAAAAATGGCCAGGCATTGTGGCGGGCACCTGTAGTCCCAGCTACTTGGGAGGCTGAGGCAAGAGACTCTCTTGAGCCCAGGAATTGGAGGTTGCTGTGAGCTGTGATGCCACGGCATTCTATCCAGGGTGAAAGCTTGAGGCTCTGTCTCAAAAAAAAAAAAAGAAAATCACTTATGCCCATGAGTTCAAGGTTGCCATGAGCTGTAATGCCACAATACTCTACTGAGGGCACCATAATGAGACTGTCTCAATTAAAAAAAAAAAATTAGTGAGGAAGATTTCTAGTTATAGAGGGTAGTAGATTGCACACATGTATTTGCCCCCTATTCAGTCCAGGGACTCCATTAAAAAGACACTCAAGGGGCTTGGCACCTGTGGCTCAACAGGCTAAGGCACCAGCCACATATACCTGAGCTGGTGGGTTTGAATCCAGCCCGGGCCTGCCAAAGAACAATGACGGCTGCAACCAAAAAATGGCCGGGCGTTGTGGCGGGCGCCTGTAGTCCCAGCTACTTGGGAGGCAAAGGCAGAAGACTCTCTTGAGCCCAGGAATTGGAGGTTGCTGTGAGCTGTGATGCCATGGCACTCTACCCAGGGTGACAGCTTGAGGCTCTGTCTCAAAAAAAAAAAAAAAAAAGACACTCAAGGTTTTTATCATTGTTTTAAAGGCATAAAGGGCAACAGGGTGAGAATTTCACCCTATTTTTTTGGTTTTATCATTGTCTTAAAGGTAAAGGTCAACAGTGTGAGAACTTTGTCTCTATCAAAAAAAGAAAAAAACAGAAAATTAGCCAGGTGGTATGTGCTAAGACAACAGTTTTAGTTGCTTAGGAGGCTGGGGTGGGAGGATTGTCTGAGAACAGGAGTTAAGAGGTTACAGTGATCTAAGATCATGCCAGTGTACTCCAGCCAGGGAGACAAAGCAAGGACCTGTCTCTAAAAAAATAAAAAATTTCCAGAACTAAAGAATTGCTTATTAATGGCCTGCCAAGGCTTGGTGCCTGTAGCTCAGCAATTAGGGTGCCAGTCACATACAGCAGGGCTGGCAGATTTGAACCCGGTCAGGGCCTGCTAAACAACAATGACAACTGCAACAAATAAATAGCCGGGCATTGTGGTGGGTCCCTGTGGTCCCATCTATTTGAGAATCACTTAAGCCCAAGAGTTAGAGGTAGCTGTGAGCTGTGATGCCACAGCCTCTACCCATGGCAACACAGTGAGACTCTGTCTCAAATAAATAAATAAATAAAATAAAATGGTCTGCCAAGTACACAACAATGTGAAGAAACAAGTATCCATTACAGTGAAAATTTACAATACCTGGGATTAAATATCCTGAAAAGGGGGGTAAGTATGGGAGTTTACCAGTTACAGAGAAATAAAATTAGACTTTGTCAAAATAATATTGAAAGTTAGGAGCAGCAATTCCTTCAAAATTCTGTAAAAAAATAATTCCCAACTTAGAATTCCACACATAGTCTAGTTATCAATTATGAGGATAAACTAAGGCATTTTCACACAAGCAAGAATCCAAAGGTTTGTTTATCCTTTCTTAGGAAGAGGCTAAAGGTTGTGCTTAAGCAAGCTAGGAATAAACCAAGAAAAGGAAAACAAAGAATGCAGGAAAAAGGAGACCCACATAGAAGAGTATCTAAGGAGGGATAAGGTAGCCCAAGATGACAGAGAGGAAGGAGGCCTGGAGAGCACGCAGTTGAGATGGGAGCAGAATGGAGAACTCCTGGAAGGAGGTCTCCAAGGCGGTAATAAAAAGGAATGGACAAGTCATCTGATGTGGCTGATAGTGGTAAGAATTTAACAGTCCCATCAAAGTGTGACAAAAGGTCATTGAAAATAAAAGGTTGTTTGCAGTTCACTTATAGACAATGTTTACATAGGCATAACATGAACATCTAACCCAGCAGTTCTCAACCTGTGGGTCATGACCCCTTTGTAACAATGAAGATACATCCTGCATATCAGATGTTTATATTACGATTCATAACAGTAGCAAAATTACAGTTATGAAGTAGTATCGAAAATAATTTTATGGTTGGGGGTCTGAAGAACTGTATTAAAGGGTCGTGGCATTAGGAAGGTTGAGAGCCACTGATCTAACCAAATGTGAGACATTGAAAGGGTGAAAAAAGGCAAATTTGCATTACAGGGACTGAGAAGTGGTATTAACAGAGTTATGTCCTCACTTTCCCTATTAGTCCAGAAATACTACCTGAAATAGGTTATCTCAAAAAATAGTGGAAGGGAGGAGCCAAGATGGCGGTCTGTAGCCAGCTTTCTGCAGAGGCTCCTGTCCAGAAGGAGAGTTAAAGGACAGAAATTTAGCAAGAAAGCCGATGGTATGGATCTGAGCCAAAAGAAAAAGTCAAAGAACGCACGTCGACCCTGCTGGGGTGACCTGTGACCCCAAGGACAAAAACAAAAGGTACAGAACACATTGCCAAGCAGACGGGAGTCCCCTCCCCCATGAGACCAGCTCGCAGTATACTCCATACCTCCATACAAACAAGCGAGCAGAGTTCAGATGTCCTCTCACTCTACCCCACGGGAGAGACCCTTTAAAAACTGGACATCCTTCCCCTACTAGGGTTCCATGGCACTCTCCTGCCAGGCATAAAACTGTATAAAACTGTACATAAACTGTATATATTCTCTATCTGCAAGTTTAAATTCCCAGCACTCCCCTCCACTCTCACCCTAAGGTCTGGAGGCCTGTCCCCCACAGAGTCCAGATTCTTGGACATTTTCTCAAGGGTTGTGGACAGGGTGTGGACTATTGCTGATCTGTGCTAATTTTCTGGCTCGGGAGTGGGGAGAGGAAAGTGAGCTGAGAGGAGGCCGAACTGGAGAGGTGGTCCCCTGAGGCAGGGAGTGAGTGACAAGAATAATGGCAATGGGGCTCACACCTCTGGGGATGTTTTGAGGAGACACTCCCAGTCTCTCTTGGCAGCCAGGGGAAGCTAGGAGGCTTCTCCATTGACAGCCACTGGTACAGCGGACCTGCAATGGAGGCACAGGCCCCAGGAGTGAAGCGTATGCCTGAGGCGGTACCAGCCAGGGTGGAGCGCAGGGATTAGAATATACATGAAGAGACAGCGGACTCCCAGGGCAGAGACTGCTTTACACAGCTTCAGACACACCTGGCCCTCAGGGGACGAAAGCTGAGACAAAGGGCTGGAACTCACAGACTGAGTCAGACCCATTTGCAGCCCAATGTCTGATCCACAGGGGAAAATAGCTGAGACAGAAAAAAATTCTGCGAACTTGTTCTGTTCTATCAGCAACATCAATCAGGGAGAGGACTGGAACTGAGTGAATCGCCCAGCCCCTATCAAGCACCAGGTTGTCAGGCCTTATCTCCCCTACCCAAAGAGTGACAGAGAGTGGCAGAGGGTGGCAGCCTGGCTAAGGAGCCACAGACCTCTCTGTGACCCAAGTAGACACAAACCTCTGGAGCATCTGCTCATTGGAGGGAACTGGATCACAGCCCTGCCAGGTTACCAGTGACTGGGAGTAACAGAGAGGCAAGGTGGGGAAGGAGGCATCAACCTTCCCAGACTAATTTACTTGCTCCGGGGGCCCTCCTGAGCTCACAGAGCACCGGAGCAAGTTATACTAGAGCTGCCAGCAGACCCAGATACTTTTCAACTCTTAATCTGAGGCAGGCACTGGCTGGGACAATTGATATAGGGACCTCTTCAAATGGGCCAATCACTCAAGGACTTTCCAAAGTGGTACGCTGGGTGTGTGGTAGTGGGAAGGTTTGATTTTCCTTTTTTAATTGTTGCCTGTAGGGGGCGTGGTAACTTAACTGCTGGTATTTCTCCACAGCTCAGACTTCAAACCAGAGCAACTGATTCTCTAGGGTAAGACAGAGATCAGCTGAAAATAAGACAGAGCCACTTAACCCCACACCAAGAAGGTCCCCAGTTTCTCAGGCAGTAGCACTGTATGGGTCCTTGGCAAAACTCTAGGGGAAAAGGTACAGATTGTCAGTCCCAGTTTCCAGGCAAAGGACTGCTCAATCACTACTCCTAGAACCCCCAACCCAACTTATCCTTATCTACTCATCCAGCCAAAAGGTGCAAAATAATCATGGGTAGAATTAGCGGAAAAGCTCTGGCAACATGAACAACCAGAGT
>CAUYON010080088.1:0-16311 GCA_963573935.1 Arctocebus calabarensis | reverse complement strand
ACCTTCCCCTCCCCTCTCTTCCCATATTCGTGTGCTCCAGACGGGTTATAGCCTTCATATGAAAACTTTAAATTAGCTTCATAGTAGGGCTGAGTACATTGGATACTTTTTCTTCCATTCTTGAGATACTTTGCTAAGAAGAATATGTTCCAGCTCCATCCATGGAAGCATGAAAGAGGTAAAGTCTCCATCTTTCTTTAAGGCTGCATAATATTCCATGGTGTACATGTACCAAAGAATGGGTTGGGTTTTTAAGGCTTGGTCTGCATCCTGGTTGGCACACAGGATATCTCTGTGTATCTGGTATTTTTTTTTTCTGACTTTAAACAATATTTGTCATCTCACAGTTTCTGTGGGCTGGGATTCTGGGCTTCAGGCTGCAATCAAGGTGCCAACTGGTGCTTGTGGTCATCTCCAAGCCTCGACTGGTGGAGGATTTGCTTCCCAGCTCTAGGATAGCAAGCAAGCATTGTACAGAAGCAGAATTTTGCGGTTAGTTAGTCATATGTCATACATTTTTGTTTTAATATTTTCCCCCATAGATCTTAGTTTCAGTATTTCCCCCCCATACATCTTATTTTCAGTGCTTTCCCCCCACATACATCTTAGTTTCAGTGCTTTCCCCACCTGGTATTCTTTAAAAGTCAGTCTGGAAACAGTTGGTATCTCCCAGTCTGTTTCCCAGGGAGGTAGCAGAGCAAGAAATTTGGAGTGAACTAGGAGTAAGAAATTAATTAGCACTTTCCCATCTATCTTGGGAGTGAACTAGACTTATTTCATTTTTCTTTTTTTTGCAGTCTGGAAATTTGCCAGAAATTAACTGGTATTTTTCCATTATAGCCTAGGCCTGACATCTTTCTGTCTTAGCCTAGGCCCACTAGGCCAAACATAATAAAAAGAAATTGAGTATAATAGGTAGGATTGGATGGCTCAAGGGCAGCTTTCCAATAAAAAGTTAGGGTCCCTTTAAATGAGCCTTTTTTTTTTTTTTTTTGCTGTTTTGGCCAGGGCCGGCCTTGAACTGCCACCCCTGGTATATGGGGTCAGCACCCCACTCCTTGAGCCACAGGCACTGCCCAACTAAGCCCATTTTTAAGTCCAAAGCTCACCAACCATAGGAGATGCCAGGTCCCCAAGACATCATGGTAATTAGATAAAGTACTAATTCTCCCAACCCTCTCCAAAGGAAGTCATTTGTTCACTTCTGCATTCTTCAGAATGAATAATGGTAAGATATTTCACAGTCTGTGGCACACAGGGTCCAAGCAGATGTTGAAATCAATGGACATAAGCATCAAATGTTGAGTTGTTTCCATTGAGCCTTTTCCACCCTGGAAAGGGCAGTGATTAATCTTGGCTGGAATCAGCACAAATTTTGAGGCAAGGTCTATTTTCCTACCCACAGGCCTCAGCCAGCACCCTGTCCCGAGGCTCATGGAGTGTCTGATGCATGGACAACACGTACTGCCTGGCATCTGACACTCCCAGGAATGAGGTGAGGGTTTCCACCTGGACCCACAGCACCTATTGTCCCCAAGGCAGAATTACAAACTTGGAGGTAATTAATATAAATATTCCTGGAGTTTTTCCTGACATCGTCCTATATTTCTGTCCCAGGGGTTTTCTGCATGTTTTTCATCAGAAAAACTTTTTTTCCTGATAGCTGCATAATGTCTAGCTCGTCTGGCACTTTACCTCTCTCTTTCATTTTTATTTATTAATATTTTATGAGCAGGTAGATGAGGGAGAATCAGGATTTTTCTGTTTTCAAAATTAAGAATGAGAGTTTGGTTCTGCAATCCAAGGCTGGAGTTAGGAAAGGGAGAGAGAAGGGAGGAGAGGATGAACATCAGAATCAAGGAAACTTTCCAAATCATACACTTAGGTGAGCTGCTGGGCAAGGGGGAAGTCTGAGGGCTACAATTATTACCTTTTAAATGAATAACATTGCAAATATAATGATTACTTTCCCAAAATTTACTATTGAGGGATAATTATCCATGACTCTTATCTAAATTCTAGCTTATCTTTTACATTTTTGAAATTCTTTTCACTTACAAAGTACTTTATAGAAGCTAACATTTCATAGTTAACATGAGTCTCATTGCTTTTCATTGAAATGTTTCTTATGTTTGGACCTAATAGGTAATCTGAAGTAAGAGATTCAATTTCTAGAAATATTGAAGACAGAACATCATCTAGAAAAAAATTAAAAATTGATTAAAAATAAATATATTTTCATTACCCTACCCTTAGCCCTCTATAGGTACCTAAAATCACTTTGTTAATATCTGAACAGGTATGATTACACTTCGCACTTGACAAAGTGACCATAAGGGCAAACGATCCTCTAGGCCGAACTAGCTTTTAGAGAACAATACATTTTTGGATTTTCTACATATCACTAAACTAGCTTAAGGATTTGATTATGCTAAAAATCAACTGCCCCAAATCTGTAGGTGCACCTGCCAGTCTTTGTGAGAAGGGGTTCCTTGATAGTTCAAATTCCAATTCTAAATGGAATCCAAAGTAAAAATAAACATATGACGTGAGCTGATAAACGGTTGAAAAAATATGCGTAATCCCTCTCACAATAAAAAAATGGAAATTAAAACTATACCAGGACACTATTGTGGACTATTCTATAGGCAAAAATCTAAAACCTATGAAGAAATAGCCACGCGAGTATATGGGGCATAAATTGGGTACTTGAGGTCCAACTGTTATTAATTTAAAGGCCTTGTTTTCCATAGAAATTTTAGGAGTGTTATGGCTTTATGATACAGAATATCTCTGAAGTGTGACAGTGATGCTATTTTATAATTTTATTGTAAGCAAGGTTTTCATAAAAACATTCCTATTGCATTGGCAGGATAAATTATTTGGATAATCACTCTAAAATAAAATCTTGGAAATACATTTACAAAGGTTTTAGAAAATCATGCTTCATCTGATTTATTACCACCCTGCCCCCACAAAAAAAAATTTCTTACTTTTTTCTTTCCATCTCTCCGCATCTCTGGATACAGCCCTTTCCCTCACCACAGACCTCAGCAGCCTGTCCCCTAAAATGGTCAGATATCTTAGAACTGAGTCAGCATGCCGATTTACTCATGGACCAGTCTGAGAAATTCAGACATTTTGCATATCTTGCCAATATTTCAAATTTGAGAGTGTTCATTAAAAATTTCATATTTTTGGCAACTGAGCCTGTATTTCCACATGGTATCAATATACTAGGGCTGATGATCAGCCACTGAGAAATGTCACCAACAAAGGCACGTAGGAAGTAAGGAATGTGGCTGCACGGCCATGTGCCCACACGAACTGACTCTATCCCTGCACCAGAGGAGGGGAAGGGATGCTGCAGAGCTGCTGGTGGTCTCCAAGATGCCGTTAGGTATATAGCAGATCTACAGCAAAGACAAAACACATCATTTTCAGAGACAATTATCTGACTCATTAGAGAAGTCTTCTCAAAAATGAGGCTCAGGGCTCATGGAGAAGGTTGATGAAGAAGAATGCCTGCTATGAAAGTGTCCACAAAGTGCATCATCAGATTCCTACTGTGCTTCACTCGAGGTTTCTGAGCTCTGGCTCTCTTGACTTTCGGGCCATGTACTTCTTTGTTTTGGAGGCTGTCTCAGGCATTGCAGGGAGGTCTCAGGCTGCCAGATACCAGTAGCACTTACCCACTCTCGCCCTACATGTGACAACCAAAAATGTCTCCAGACATCGCTGTGAAAGAAAAAAATTGTCCTCTCATCCCAGAGGAAACATTGTCACCAGCTGAATTTATAAATGAAAACTGTAGAAAACAGGGAAGTTTCAATAAAACCTGCTTTCCATTGACCTCGTCCTGTAGACATATGGTTAACCCCTCTATGTAACATTTAATCAATTTCAATACGATACCACCTGCATTTTGAAAGTGATTTCTGTGAGCATTGATGGCCTCTTCCCTCATGTTAGGTTAGATTGTGAAGCTTGAGGTATTTCAGTCATGATTTATGAATCGTGCTTGACATCAAGGTTTAGATTATTACGTTAAGTAAACAGCAATTTGAAAATGGTCCAGTGGTGGCGAAAATAAGATGTGTAGGCAGGAATATAGATTGCGCAGGATCTTAAGATTGTGAAGAGTCAGCAACCCTCCACTTTTAAAGAAAGTTTGACTGTGCATCAATTGAGCTTTTGTTCAATACTAACACCTCATGTATGGAATTTGTCCAGTCATGTGGAAATCATTGTTCTTTTCTGATAAGATAAAAAATATTCACCAAAGAAAAAGGGTTAATTTTTTTTCCTTCATCTTTCCACACTTGAATTTAAACAAATACAGTGGAAACTTTGTAAGCTGACTACCCAAGGGCCTGTAACAAACCAGCCCATGTACAAGGTGGTCAACATAAGGAATTAGGCCTACTGGACTGATACACATGTCCAGTCTATGAAAATGAACTTATAAAGTGGTCAATGTGGGGAGGTGGTCAACTGCAGAGGATCTGCTGTATTTGATTGTGAAGACTCTAGCTAGATTCCTTGGACATCACAGAATTCCTTCTTTCAAGGAGCTAGTGGTAGAAGGTGAGGGAAGGCTGGGCAATGACTTTATGCTCATCACCTCCCAACTGTTCTGAAGGATTTAAGGAGAAAGGACTTGCTACTTAGTATTGAGAAGTGTTGCCTAGTAGCTTTGTCTTCTTGGGTTCATCCTAACAGTGGTGCTTGGCAAGCCCAGTTCATAAAAAAAGTTTCCACACTCACAGACTCTTATACCAGGTCAGCTACGTTTAATCTCTCCCGAACCCTTCCTGGTAACTACAGCTGATTGGATCATGAGTAGACACATGGCCCATGGCCATCCAATTCCTGGCAGTGACTTATGACGTTGTCTGGTCCTAAAAGATGACATAGACCACATGGCATTTCCTCTTGAGGATTTAATCTAGGAAATATGCAGTGGAAATTGAAGTTAATAAACTACATAGCAAAATGAGCCACAAGGCAGTCAAAAACCTTAAGATACGCTCAGAGCTAGAAGGCATTATGTCAAACTAAAGTTATGAATAAGGAAAACATCTATGAGCATACAGAACTAAGAATTAGAACAAATACATACAGAATGAAAAAAAAGAATGAGCCACTGGAAGTAAAATATAAAAACAAAAACTATTTTTGAATTTCTACCTCCTTCCTTTCACTAGGATTATTGTAAACTCCAGCAAAAGAAATACTATGAATGTCGGCTATGGAGTCAGGCAACCTGGGTTTGAATCACAGCTTGTCTGCTTAATAGCTGAAAGTTCATAGTTACATAAATGACAAAGGCCTTGTGCTACAGGATCCTTCTTGCTCAAGCTCAAAGGAGCCCTTTCAAAAATCTTCTGTAAGTCTGTGGGGACACTCACCTTCTTTTGTTTCCAAGCTCCTGACATTTTCTGGAGACTCCAGTGTCCCAGTTACTTTTCTAGTCCCTGATAAAGTTTTTTTAAAAGACCACCTCATTGTACACTAGTCAATATCTGAGATAGTGCACTGTCCAGGAAGGCTGCATTGAAAGACGTCACTTTTCAGGACCCTGACGGCTCAAAACCTCCCATGTCTCTGCACAGTATGTGTCCACCTTTTCCAGCCTCACCTGTTTATTTTTTCCAAGTTAATCACTCTAGTCCCAACAGATTTCTTGATTTCAAATATGTCTCTGAAAAACAAGCATCCAAGTTCAGCTCACACTGAGCCCATATCCCCATATGTCTCTCTCTGGGCTGCTCCTGAACTCTCTCCTCCTACAAAGTCCTGCTCAACCCTCTCCTGATCATCCCACCCCACTCTGGTCTTGCTTTCCTGGAGTGTCCCCTGCATACTGCTCATTTCCTCCTTACATGCTATCTGTACTGCTATTTCTGTGGCTCAGGTCTACACAAATCGTTCCTTGTCTCCCACTGTGTCTCAAACACTGTGTTTAATCAATAACGGTTAATTGTCCACAAGAGGTAGTAGTAGGGTGTCTGAAAAACTGCCCAGAAACCTACCCGGAAGTTTATTGGTGCCTTGCAGGGTCAAGGGAAGATCACCTTGGTGCAGGATGGATTGTCTGGGAAGCAGATTCTGGGATGGAGGTTAAGAATCAGGAGGTTTATCAGGCAGCACCATCATGATCAACCATTGCAGAAGGGGAAGGAAGCAGAATTGGGCAGCAGAGAAATCAGGTGGCAGAGGAATTACAAGACTTCTGCAGACTCTGTGGGTGATACTAAAGCCAGGATAGCCCTTCAGAGACTTCCCAAATTGGAGAAAGGGAGCAAAGTCTTTATTCCCATTCCCCCCTCACTGACCAGTTTTTAGATGTGGGTTGCCCCAGGAGGGGGCAGCTCTCTCGAGTGTGGCAATTCCCAGAAGGGGCTGACGGTTAAGTCTATGTGCCAGCAGCGTTCCTAGCAGCTGGAGGAATAGACCTGGGAGGCGCAGTACAGGAGGTAAAACTCACCTCTGCAAACACTTAAGGACCTTGAACCTAGGGAGATCTGGTCTAGACTGTCAGACAAGATCCACACGTGTGTCCCCAAGCTGCTTTGACTCTGCAGCAGTTCTCTCTTGCCTGTGTAATAAAGCACACGCCGTGGGCCTGGCATCCCAACATCCAAGGAGACAAGTGCCAAACACCAGAATGATTTCTCTTTGGCTCACACTTTTCCCTTGATATTCGTGTTTTGATAATCCAAGTCTGGTCCACTGTGGAAGCCAAGGCCTTTCTTGCCTCTCCTCCTTTCACCCTCACCCCAGCCTTTGGGGCCAGCTCCCTCCACTGCACACAGCGTCCCACCTGCTCCATTCATTCACGCTCTTGAATACGCCTTGGCCCACGGGACCGTCTATCCAGGAGATGTGTATAACTTGCTCTGCCTGTGAAATGGTAAGCTCTCTGAGGGTAAGAACTATGTCTGTAACACCCAGCAGAGGGTCTGGCTCACAGAAGTCATCCGAGCCATATTGGCTCCTCCAACCTAGACTGGTGTCAGGTCCACTGCGTAGAGGAGAACACGCTCCTGAACGGACCTCACTGAGCTGTCCTCGCCCGGGGCTCCCTTGTCTCAGTGTGAACTCATAAAGCACAGCTCAGAAGACAAAAAAAGAGAAGAGAAAACAAAAGTCCCGACTCAGATGTTCTCCTCACTCACACATACTTCAGGACAGGAAATACAGACTTCCTGCCAATTCAGACATTTTTTTTTGAAGCTTATCCATAGGCTTGTATAAAGACACAGCCCACAAAATGAATCAATCATATATCATAGGCGTTGGTCACAATTGATTTCAAATAAATCAGAAATTTTGAAGAGTCTACACAAATTCAAAATTCACATTCATTTCCCAAAAGTTTTGTCTGGTAAAAATTGGCTTATCACCTCACTTTTAATGCACATATGTGATTTCCTGCTTATAGCATTTCCCCAAGGGATGAGGAAAAAAAATTACAACTAGGGAAGTTTTATAAGAGGGATTATCTATAGTTCCTGAATAAGAAGCCTTCTCCCCCTCCAAGCACACCTGCATCTCCTAATAACTGATTTATGCAATTTTCCTCTCTACTGGAATCAAAATTGGCAATAAAGGTTATACATGTCTCACAAAGTCAGTTTTTAAATCTTGTATTCACTGGTTCCTGAAACTGGTTCCCTCTAGTGAACCATTGTGGAGGGGTGGGTTTTCATGGAGCAATTAGGGATAAAATACCCAAAGAAACAGTCAGTGGAGAATAAGAAATCAGTGTGTCTGGTTCTTTCTATGAATTATGACTATTCAAGGGGGAAAAAAATCTGAACATTTGCCAAAAAGACTTGTGTGTAAAGGGACAGCTGGAGTTTTCTGTTCGAGGTTACAATGCATTACTTGTTTCCTAAGGGCAGAACAGAATCACTTACCATGGCGACTCACACATCGCTGGAGACACTGGCTCATCGCTACCTCATCAAACATTTTCTTCAAAGGACAAGAACTAGATATTTCAGGAAGGGCATTGAAGATGCTTTGAGTACAGCCAGGCTGACCTTCCCAGTGGAGATTTGTAGTCTTTGTGGTGTGTGGACTCAATCTCTATAGATGCCTTCATTGTGCTGTAACTTTTATACAGGAGGTATTGTTTAAACTGCCAACCCTAATTCTATTCCCTGGGGGACTCAGGAAATTCTAACTAAATAAAATAAACCCCATTGTATTTTCCCTTGGTTGGGATGCAAATAATATTTTAACAAGAATGTGAACAAACATACGGCCCATAACAGAACTTTTCAATGGAACTCTAAAATTTAAGTGCTTTGAACCAAAAAATACAAATGAGTGAAGAAGAACATAATCACATTGAAGAATCTCTCGTAGGAACCGGAGACTCCACCACAGCTGTGTTAGGTGCTTACTGTGGGTCTCTTCACGGCATCAGCCCAGTGCTGGAAGGGAAGCCCTCTCTACCACGGTCAAATGCTGATGCTTGGGAGTGCTGATCTTTGGGAATCCCAGATTGAAATGAACAAAAAACTTTAAAAATGTTCATTGGACAAATCAGTTTTAATGAGCTGTGAGCAGTTTGTTGTATGCGATTGGAGTTCATTCCCTAGATGTCCAAAATTAGCAGAAGAATCGGATTCTATCTTGTGGGTTGAGTACATCCATCCAGATTAATTTTAAAATCCTTCTCATATTTGATTTGCCTTAGAGAGTCACATGTTTAAATAGATACTCAAGATGCCTGTGAAGGAAAAATATTTACCAAGTTCAAGACTTAGCAAAATCCATCAACCTCAAGCAAACCTCAAGCAAAAGGGGCAGGCTCTAGGACCCACACTGAGACCCATCAGGGGGCAGATAGCTGAAGATTTCATTTGGTTTCCTTATGGGTGGAGAGTGCACGAGTCTCTGTATCTTCTCAGACCACGGCTAACACTGAAGATGTGCTAATGACTCAGGCATTGCTCAGATTCAAGGGCTCACTGTAAAGAAAGTGGGCTACTCATACTTGTTAGATCTCTAGCATTTTTGGTGAGATGTCACAAATAGGAAGAAATAAGCACAGTAGATAACCAATGTTTTCCAAAAGGTCTCCAGCTACTGGAACTTCCTATTTAAAATGTCTGTTGGCAGGTACACCAAATAAAAACAATGCACCAGCATTTTACAAAGATGCTGAATGCTCTTATTAATGATATGAGATCTGAAAGAAAATGAGGGAGGCCCCCACTGAGTTTGGTGCTCTGATTGCCCAGATTACATATTAATGTTTATGAAAGTAGCCCCACCATTTCTACAAAGAGGTCTTTCTACTTCATTCACCAGGTTCGCTTCCTTTATTATTCCACTGACTAAAGGAGACTTCTTAGTATTTTTATCATTGAGTTTTCATCTTCATTCCTATATTACTCTATAATATTGATACCATTCGAAATTCGTCTGTTCCAAATTTCATGTTGAAATGTATCCCCATTGATTGGACCTGGTGGGAAATGTTTGGGTCCTGCTTGAACGCCTTGGTGCTGTCCTCACGGTAACGAATGAATTCTCACTCTATTAGTTCCTGCAAAGACTGAGTATGAAAAAAAGCCTGGCTCCTCCTTCCCTTCTCTCTCTTGCCATGTAATATACTCTCACCTTCTGCCACCAAGGGAAGCTTCCTAAGGTCCTCACCAGAAGAAGCTGTTGTCTCCACGCTTCTTGTATAGCCTGCCGAATTGTGAGCCAAATAAACAAATAAATCACCCAGCCTCAGACATTCTTTTATAGCATATAGAAGAATACCCCAGAGATTTTTTTTTATAGCATATAAAAGAATTCCTCAGAGATTTTTTTTTCTGGCATATACCAAATGGATCAAGACAGGCCAGATGCCGTGACTCATGCCTATAATCCTAGCACTCTGGAAGGCTGAGGCTGGTGGATTGCCTGAGCTCAGGAGTTTGAGATCAGCTTGAGTGAGAGCAAGACCTGTTTCTACTAAAAATAGAAAAACTAGCCATGGGAGCCTGTAGTCCCAGCTACTTGGGAGGCTGAGGCAAAAGGATTGCTTGAGTCCAAAAGTTTGAGGCTGCTGGGAGTTACAATGTCACAGCACTCTAGCCAGGGGCAATAGAGTTAGACTCTGTCTCAAAAATAAAACAAAACAAAAAAATGAACCAAGAAGTATGTGAGATACATATTTCTTAGACAGATGATGTCTGTAACTTTTTTATCATATCATCAAAGGAAAAAAAATTGTGGTAAAATATTCAAAATACAAAATTTAGACTCTTACCTTTTATAAGTGTACAGTTCAGCAGTGTTAAGTATATTCATATTGTTGTGCAACCAATCTTGAACTCTTTTTATCTTAAAAACTGGAACACTGGGGAGGGGGGAGGCTGGGTGGAGGGAGGGTAATTGGTGGGATCACACCTGCGGTGCATCTTAGAAGGGTACAGGTGAAACTTACTAAATGTAGAGTATAAATGTTTTAACACAATAACTGGGAAAATGCCATGAAGGCTATGTTAACCAGTTTGATGAAACTGGTTTCAGATTGTATATGAAACCAACACATCATACCCCATGATGGCCCCCATCGTACCCTATGATTTAAAAAAAACCCAACCCCATCGTACCTTATGATTTAAAAAAAACAACAACAAAAAACTGGAACACTATACACACTAAACAATTTCCCATTTTCCACTCTCCCTGGCTCTTGGCAGTCACCATTCTATTTTCTGTTTCTACAAATTTGACTAATGTAGATATCTCACATAAGTGAATTCATGCAGTATTTGTAATTTTGTGATTGGCTTATTTCACTTAGCATAATATCCTCAAGAGCCATGGTAACATGTGTCAGAGTTTCTTTCTTTTTTACGAGACTGAATACTATTCCACTGTGTCTGCACACCACATTGCCTTTCCCATTCATCCATCCATGGATTCTTGGGTTGTCATCTTCTGGCTAATGTAAATAGTGTTTCTATGAACACAGATATGCAAATATCTCTTTGAGGTCCTAATTTTAATTCTTTTGGGTGTATATGTCAATGTGGAATTACTGAATCATAGAAATTCTACCATTAAGTCTTTGAAGAACCCCCATTCTGTTTTCTATAGCAGCTGCAGCATTTTATATTCCCATCAATAATTCACAAGGGTTCTAATTTCCAGTACTTATTTTTTATAATTTTTTATTATTTAATCAAAATCAAATAACTTTGATGTTCTTTCAATCAGCCTTCTCAGGTTGAAGATTTTCTGGTTCTTTAAAATTCAGCACTTGTCATTTTTTAAAATTTTTTATTATTTAATCAAAATCAAATGATTTTGATTTTCTTTCAATCAGCCTTCTCAGGTTGAAGATTTTCTGGTTCAGTTCTTTAAACCAGAAAATCCTTTGATGGACATAAGGTGGTATTTTCTTACTGTCTTGATTTGCACTTCCCTAATAATTGGTGATGTCCAACATCTTTTCACATGCATAATGACCATTTGTATTTTTTTTTTTTGGAGAATTGTCTATTGAATTTCTTTGCCTATATTTTAAGCAGATTATTTGATGTTTTTGGTGTACATATTCTTTATATATTTTGGATGGTGATCATTTTTCAGAAACATGATCCGCAAATATTTTCTCCTGTACTCTAGATTGCCTTTCTCTCCACTGATAGTATCCTTCATTGCACAAAAGTTTTATATTTTCATAGGAGTTAATAATTTTGATGTAGTCTAGTTTATATATTTTTACTTTTATTGTGTGCGACTACAGTCGAGATTGGTACTTTGTACACAAATTAATCAGAATTCTCCATCCATAGTTGAATTTAGTACTGCTCCAATTTGGCAATAGTTTCTGGCAGTTTTTCAGATGTTTAGGGTTGATGGATAAGATGATGACTTCATCTTTTTTTAAAGGGCTGAGCTGAGGAAAATACAAAGATTAAGGTGTGTTTAGAGAATAGTATTTTTTGTTCATATTTATGCTGCCCATATTTTCCCAGTGAAAGAACAAAGAGATTTTTTATTACTGTACATTTCAGCTCTCCTAAGCATAATAAAAAGGGGAAAAGGTATACTTTCAGCGTATAATTGAAAATCTATGCATTCAGAACCAACACAGAAAAGTAAGAGATATCATTCTTCTCAGTAACAACAATTAACACAATCTGCTTTTCTCCAAAAATGAAATCGTTTGATCTACATTGAGAAACAGGAGTTTCTTTGTATCCCTAGAAGCCTTGAACACCGATAAGCTAACTCTGGGGCATAAAGTATGAAAGAAGGTCTCTGTGTGTTAAGAGAGTTGCCACTCAACTTTTGAGCAAGACTTAGTTATTTTACCTTGGTGAAAATATTGCTGGAGGATCGTAGTTTCCTGGTGAGAAATATGGCTGCAAAATATCAAGAAAGCACATGTATGTTTACAGGAAAAGGGTAACACGAGAACATAACATTGTTATTCTTTCCACATCACTACCATTAATTTAAAATCTTTTGCTTTCCCCCTCCTTTTGGTTGTAGCCCTTGTGGGGCATTTTGTTACTGTTTTGGGCTCAAAGCTGTATTTAAGCCTTAAGAAGCATTGTATTTCCCCCTTTTCTCATGCTAGCCAACAGCTGTTGAAGTGGATAAAGGCTACAATCCATGACTATCTCTGACCTTCACAGGAGATTGAATCCCACATTCAAATCTGAATCTGGTCTCTGTAGAACACTGAGGCTCTCAAAGCTATCTCGCACTCTGCTGCCTGTTGTCACTTTTTTATTTTCAGCTTACTGGGAGAAAAAACACATTCCTACTAGTCACAGCATTTTTTCCCCATATATGTGAGCTTTATAAGGACCTATGTGTGTCTTCATGACCACAGGTCACCTTGTAGGTATGAGCATCAAGTCCAGTGATTTTCAGTCGTGTGCGGTGAGAGGACTTAGATGTGCCACAAAAATTTTTAAAGATCGTTAATTGAATTATTTTCAAAAGAAGTTCAAAGCGCAGTAAGTATATTCTTCTTCTTCTTACGCTTTTTTTTTTAATCAACATAATTGAAGTATGCCACGGAAAAGTTTGAAGAATACTGGTTTAGTGAGATGATGTATCTACAACTCTTCATATAAATATTTGACCATCCAGAGGAAGGCAAATTGGGCATAGAAGAGTTGAAGCAGTGTTTCTTTTCTTTTTTTCTTTTCTATTACTTTGATATTAATATTGCTTTTACTTCATATGCTCTTGTATTAAAAGAATAAATGTCATGCTGAGGAAATCAGGACAGAAATGGAAAGGAAAGAGAAATATCGATTTTGAAAATGATGAAGAATAAAGAGAAGGGAGGAAAAGATATGAGGAAGGAAAGCTAGAGAAGAGAAGAAAAAGGAAAAAACCCTAAAACAAATAAACAGAAAACTAGCATGTGTTGATCTGCCTCTCCACTACTTTCCTACAGCTTTGGTATTTATTTTCCTGTAATATTTTTTCAAATAATCTCAAACATCAGGATGGTGAAATCCGAAAAACAGATTAACTGGGACTTAGAGGTGAAGGAAGCTTTGAGAGCACTTCATTTAGCTTAGCCTCACAGCTTGCAGGGACAGAAGCTACGCTATGAAATGGGTTTTCTCACGTTCCCCCCGGTAGGTAGTAGCAGCATTGGAATCAGAAGTAATGGCCAAGTCATTGTTGTAAACTGACAAATACAGGGCAGTTACAATTCTGAGACAAAAACAAATCAAAACTGAATGAAGGGGGTGACACCTGTGGCTCAAAGGAGTAGGCGTCGGCCCCATATGCCAAAGGTGGTAGGTTCAAACCCAGCCCCCGCCAAAAACTGCAAAACTGAATGAAGACCACTCTCCTTCAGATGTAATCTATTCTAAATGATGTCATTGTCGCCTAGGTGAAGAATGCCCTTGCAGTTGTAAAACACACGTGAACTGCTTCAGAGGCCCCTGAAAAAAAGAATCAGACTATTTGGGTTTAGGCCCTGCTATAGTAGGCAAATCTCTTCACTTTTCTGGGCTTTCATTTCCTCATTTGTAACATAGAAGGGTTGGATTGTTGGTTTCTAAAGTCTTTTCCAGGTCTGAAAAATAAATCTGCAGGTGTATCGTCATTCAAGTCCACACGTAAGTCCTGGGATGCCTTCCCCAGAGCGGTCCTCGCCCAGTCGGCCTCGCTGGCACGCAGTCTGCCACATCCACACACAGTGGCCCGCCTGGCCCGCCAAGGGCTGGAAGCGTTTTTGCGGCTCTGTACACTTGGGAGCCAGCAGAGCAGCACTCCCGCTCAGCAGCCACGTCACCCGAGGATGTGTTCCCGATCTGGCTAAACAAACGTTGCTAAATGGCTCAAAAAGGCAGAGGGTTTTTTTCTTTTCTTGTTGTGTTTTCTCTTTGAATTCTTAACAGAAAACAAAGCAAAGGGTATTAGAAGAACTGCATATCCCTCAGGGACTGGGCTGTGGTCTGTACACCGTCCTGGAGAGAACAGGTCTCTCTTTTCCAGCCCTGAAAATCTCAAAAGCGAACCTCAAATCTGTACAGCATGAACTCAACTCCATGGCACTGTGGAAAGAACCTCGAAAATAGACTGGGTTGATTGAAGAACAAAAGAATAAAAACAGATGTAAGGGTTTCGTAAACAGCAGAAAATGAACTGCAGATGGATGAATGGATGGCCACAGAGCTGAAGTACTTATGATAAGTAGGGTGAGAATGCAACCTGTTGGCCTAAGACAGTTCTGATGATTGCCATTATCTCCAGGGAATTACTAGTACCTCCTTTCACTCCAAAAGTGCTCCTGTTGGGACGTTAAATTACATGGTCATTCTTCGAACAGCCACACTACTGAAAGGATGTCTTCCCCAGACAAGGTGGGAAGGGGCAGCTCTTTTCAAAGCTCCCTTTCAAGACCCACACCTTGATTTCTAAGTTCAGGAGCACCAGCCACCTGTACGCCTGTATTCTGTCGTGCTGTACCACTCCCAGGTAGACAGCAATGACACGATTTAGAACATACAGCATACAGGGAGTGGTCTTCATTCCATTTGAAGTTGTTTCACTCTCAGAATTTTGATTGCCTGGTATTTGTCATTTTTATAACCCTGACTTGGCCGTTAGTTCTGATGCCAGTTCTGCTCCCAACTACCAGGGAGAACGTGGGAAAACCCCCCCGCACAGCGTGGTTTCCTCCTTAGCAGGTCGTGAGGCTGAGCTAGATGAAGTGGCCTCAAAGTTCCGTCAGCTCGAATTCCCACTTAGTCAGTTCTGCTAGCACCAAGAATTATCAGCCACTTCAGGGGCCTATCAGCTCAAAGGTGAGAGAGCGATTTGACTAGACCTGCGCTGACCACCCACCTAAGCCCGCGTGCGAGCCAGTCAGTTCCCAATGGCAGCAGATGCCTGGCCGTGTGTCAGAGCTCTTACCCTGCCCTTTGTTGGGATTACGCTGGGCTCCTCAAGGACAAGACACGGAGGAGGGTGGAGTGTGCTAACTTTTAACTTGCACCATACGTCAAAATGCACAAGAAGGGACAGTTTTATACTGGTAACCAAGAAATTACAAGGCTTGCTTGTGGCAAGAGATGTGGGCAGTCAAGCCTCTGTATGTTTTTTATAAACATGAGCCAAAATGAACTTTCAGATGTTTCTTATGGATTATGCACTTGGAGAGAGGGGAGGTTGTTTCTGGGCAAGAACTGACTTGTAGCATCATCACTCACAGAAGAGTCAAATCATCAGAGAAATGCACATGGATCAAGGCAGCATCTGTCTTCCTGTGCCAACCGGACACATCCCGGGGGAACAAAAGGTAGGGAGTGAGCCCTCCACAGGAGGCATGTGTGCTGCGTGGTTCTCTCCCTCTCTCTCTTTTCCTCTCGCTCTCTCTTTTTTTTCCTATGGTGGTTGGTTTTATTATTATTGTTATTATTTAGGAGAAAATGATGAACCAGGCAGTTCATTTTTACCTAGTAACAAAGGGAGCTTCTCTAAATAGGCAGATGTCTCTGAGTTAGACAGTAATCATCCATACCAAGTGTAGGGAGGGGGAACCCAAGAAAGGTGACATGCATAAGATCTGTGACTACGTGCGCAGGAAACAAACGTTTTGCTTTCTTTTTGCAATTTTTGTCTGCTGAAAATGCTAAGTAAAAATTTAAAGTGACTGTATCATACTCGAAGATTTTTTTTTAATTGAAGCATTCATAAAGCATTTCAAGAAATTCCAAAGTAACATGATCAGAGTTAAATAAATAATTCACCTGTTCGTGAGACAATAGTATTAGTGCTATTATTAATGGTACTAATATTTAA
>CAUYON010080086.1:0-10186 GCA_963573935.1 Arctocebus calabarensis | reverse complement strand
TTGAAGAAATTAGAGATTTTACTCTTTTTTTCCTGGTTAAGTTAGCCAAAGGTTTATCTATCTTATTGACCTTTTAAAAAAAACAACTTTTTGATTTATTGATCTGTTCTATAATTCGTTTGTTTTCAATTTCATTTAATTCTGCTCTAATTTTGGTTATTTCTTTTCTTCTGCTTGGTTTAAAGTTGGAAAAGTCTTCCTTCTCCAGTTACTTGAGATGTCCCATTAAGTTGTTAACTCCCTCCCTTTCTATTTTCTTGAGGAAGGCTTGCAGTGGTATAAATTTCCCTCTTAGGACTGCCTTTGCAGTGTCCCAGAGGTTCTGATAATTCATGTATTCATTGTCATTTTGTTCTAAAAATTTTTTAATTTCCTTCTTAATCTTGTCTATGACCCAGCTACCCTTCAGCAAGGTTATTTAGCTTCCATGTTTTTATATGAGTTTGCAGATTCCTGTTATTGTTGAGTTCAACTTTTATTCCATGGTGGTTCAAGAAGATGCAAGGAATAATTTCTATTCCTTTAAATTTGCTGAGGTTAGACCTGTGACCTAAGATGTGATCAATTTTGGAGTATGTTCCATGGGTTGATGAGAAGAATGTGTATTCAATTTTATTAAGATAAAATGTTCTGTAGATGTCTGTTATCCAGATGTTGAATGGTTAAGTTTAAATCTAAAATTTCTTTACTTAGCTGCTTCTTAGGGGATCTATCCAACACTGCTAAAGGAGTATTAAAATCTCCAACTACTCTGGAGCTGGAGGAAATCAAGTTACTCATGTCTATTAGAGTTTTTCTTACAACTTGAGGTGTATTCTGATTGGGTGCATAAATATTAATAATTGAAATCTCATCATAATGAGTGGTACCTTTAACAAATATGAAATCTTTATCCTTCCTTACTTTGGTTGGCTTAAAGCCTATTGTGTCTGCAAATAAGATCGCAACACCTGTTTTTTTTTTTATTTTCCATTTGCCTGGAATATAGATGACCATCCCTTCACCTTGAGTCTAAATTTTTCTTTTAAGGTAAGATGAGATTCTTGTATGCAGCAGATATCTGGCCTGAGTTTTTGTATCCAGTCAGCCAATCTAGGCCTCTTTAAAAGACAATTTAAATCATTCACATTAATTGAAAATAATGATAAATCTTTAGAAAATCTAGGGAACATTTTTAATCCTTTCTTCGTGATGGAAGTTGGAATTTGATAAAAAGTTTCTGGATGATTTTACTTTTGTGTTGGAGGATTACGCTAGTCATTATGGAGGGTAGGTCTGAGAATATCCTGGAGAGCTGGTTTGGTTATAGCAAATTTCTTCGACATGTGGATGGTCATTAAAGTATGTAATTTCTCCATCATAAATGAAACTCAGTTTTGCCGGATACAGGATCCTGGGTTGAATGTTATTTTGTTTTAGGAGATTAAAAGTTGATGACCATTCTCTTCTAGCTTGAAAGGTTTGATCAGAGAGATCTACAGTTATTCTAATATTCTTCCCCTTGTAGGTTATAGATTTCTTGCATCTGGTTGCTTTCAGAATTGTCTCTTTCATATTTACTTTAGTGAACTTAATTATGATGTGCCTCGGGGATGTCTTATTCGGGTTGAGTTGTGCTGGGGTTCTGAAACTGTCTGCTATCTGAATTTCAGAATCTCTTGGCATGTCTGGAAAGTTTTCTTTCATAATCTCATGAATAAGAGATTCTGTGTCTTGCGAAGCTGCTTGATCATTTCCGGGGATCCCTATGAGGCGAATATTGGTTTTCTTCGAGTTATCCAAGAGTTGTCTGAGAGAGTGATCTGTTTTTGCCTTCCATTTCTCTTGCTCTTTGAAGGTTTGAGAGAGTTCGAAAGCTTTGTCTTCCATGTCAGAAATCCTTTCTCCTGCTTGCTCCATTCTGTTACTGAGAGATTCTACTGAATTTCTCAGATCTTAAAGGGCTGCAACTTCTTGTCTCATTGTGTCAAAATCTTTGGTCATTTTGTCTTTGAATTCATTGAATTCTTGAGACATCTTTTGTGCCATCTTTTGAATTACTGCTTAAAATTCTAATTCCATCTTTTCCTCCATTCCACTGATCTTATTTGCAATCCAGATTCTGAATTCGATTTCAGACATCTCAGCCATTTGCCTATGCAGGAGATCTTGTGCTGTGTCTGCCTTGTCGTTACTTGGAGGGGGTGGTCTACTCTGATTATTCATATTGCCAGAGTTTTTCCAATGATTCCACCCCCATAGTTGTTTTTCACCGTTGCATCTGGCCCTTCAAGTGGTGGGCACTGGGCCGCGCGGTTGTCTGGGAAGTTTTTGGCCAGCGGTGGGCCTGCAGAGGCCTGGCAGTGGGCCTGCAGCCGTCCTGGAAGAAGGCTGGCCTGCGGAGGCCCCATGGGTGCCAGGCGGAGGCTCGCGCGGTCACCAGGAGTGACCCTGGCTGGGGGCCTGGCAGTCATGGGTGGAGTCCCTGACAAAAAGCAGACCTACAGAAGCCTGGCAAGGGTGAGATGCATAGCCAGGTGGTTGCCGGGGGAGTTCCTGGATGGGGGCAGGCCTGTAGAGGCCTGACAGTTGCCGGTGGAGTCCCTGGCTAGAGGGGAGGGAGGCTCACCGTGGCCCCCCCCCCCGCCGGAGTCTTTTCCCAGTGGGGCACTTGTTCCAGCAGGCGAGGTTTGGGGTGCTGCTAAGGGACCTCCACCCTCAGTCTCGGTGGGAGTTTAGGCTTCTGGTTTGTCAGGTAAGGGGAGAAGGATATACAGTAAGTTCACAATGGTGGAGAAAACTTTAGTTCAGTTTTTCTACCTAGCAATAGAGTCTCCAGAGTCACACCGGGGTGCTCAGGGGAAGCACACCTCACTCTCCACAGCACTCTTCTGTGGGGTGAGTCAAGAGGTCCACGGTTCACCGCCTGCTTGTAGAAAACCTGCAGGAGCAAAAGAGGAGAAAAAAAAGAAAGGAAACAGAAAAGCAAGAACCTCAGCGCTTTCTCGGGGGAGGGGATGGGCACTCTTCCTTTCAGATGAATTTTGTACCTGAAACTTGCTTTCTTGGGGTCGCAGCCAGACTCAGCAGAGGTGACCCACATAAATCACTTCTCTCTCAGCTGGGCTTCCAGTATGCAGCTTAATTGTGCAGTTTCTGGAGGTTATCTTCCCTTTTGGACAGGAGCCTTTTTCAGAAGCTGCTTCCAGTCAGCCATCTTGCTCCGCCCACCATGACTTTTTTCTTTTGGGTAGATACCTAGTAATAGCATTGTAAGATCAAATGGAAGGTCTACTTGTAGTTCTTTAAGGACTCTGCATTCCATAAAGGCTGTTCTGGTTTGCAATCCTGCCAACACTGAGTGAGTGCTCCCTCCTCTCCACACCCACAGCAGCATCTGTTGCTTTGGGATCTTGTGATGTGGGCCATTCTCACTGGGGTTAGGCAATATCTCAAGTGGTTTTAATTTGCATTTCTCTAATAATTAGAGATGATGAGAATTTTTTCATGAGTTTGTTGGCCATTCATCCATCCTTACGAGCAAAGATTCTGTTCATGTTTCTTGCCCAGATTTTAATAGGGTTGTTTGCACATTTTTGTTAATCTACTTGAGTTTTTTGTATATTCTTGTTATTAGGCCTTTGTCAGATTTATAGCACACGAGTATCTTCTCCCACTCAGAAGGTCATCTTTTTGTTTTGTTTTTTGTGTCTTCAGCTATGTAGAAACTTATGAGTAGGTACTGTTTGTTTATTTTTGTTTCTGCTGATATTGTCTTTGGGGTCTTCTTTATAAATTCTTTCCCAAGGCTGATATCATTGAGAGTTTTCCATTGCACTTTCTTCAGAGTTTTTATAGTTTTAAGTCTTAGATTTAAGTATTTTATCCAGCAAACAAAAAGCATACCCTGGGGAAAAGAATTCTTCTTTAATAATTGGTGCTTGAAGAACATGGTAGTCATATGTAAATTCTTCAATTTGATTACAAATTCAAGAATTGGACTCATACTTCTTGCCACTTACAAAAATTAAATCATGATGGAGAATTTAATTGAGAGCCTATGCATCAAATTAGAGACTTCACATAAGTTTAGAAATTGTAGATGAGAAATTATCTGAAATTTCCTCCCTGAGAATTCACTGGAGAATTAGAAATAAAACCCATCATAGAAAATGAGCTACTGATTATATTTCTGATATCAGATCTATTTTCCAAGAATATTTTTAAGTATTATTTCAGCACCTAATAGAATAAATTCTCTTTTAGATTTGTCCTATATCAAAAGAAAATTTTCTCAAAAATCTCATGCTACAGAAATATAAAAGATAATTTCAAGCCAGAAACTTTCCTCTTTATTTACCTTCAGATTCAGATATTTTTAATATCTAAGAGAATAAAATAAACTTTCCTTTTTGTGAGACAGAGTCTCACTCTGTTACCCTGGGTAGTGTGCCATAGCATCAGCCCAGCTCACGGCAACCTCAAATTCTTGTTCTTGAGCAATCTTCTTGCCTCAGCCTCCCAAGAAGCTGGTACCTGAGACTATAGGCATGTACCACAACGCTGGGCTAATTTTTCTATTTTTAGTAGAAACGGGGTCTTTCTCTTGCTTAGGCTGGTCTTAAACTCCTGAGCTGAAGCAGTCTTCCTGCCTTGGCTTGCCAGGATTAAGGTATGAGCCACCAGACCTGGCAAATAAAAGACATATATATTATTTGCTATGTTATTTATGCTTACTTTATGATGAAATTTTTCAAATGCTTTGATTATGTAGATTTAATACTGTATTATATAGGTGTAAGTAAAGTTATTTGTCTATATTTTTTGTACTAAAAGTATGTTTATCTATTTCATGTAGTTAAAATGATCTTAAGTGGCAATTGGAAGGAAAGTGGTAATTCTCTTCTAATTACATTGTAATATAGATATTTTTTTCCTTGCTAATTAAGAATGGCTGTGATAAGATATTTGTATCAGTTCAATATAAGATCTCTTGGGACATATTCCTAAATATCTACTGAGTGAGACTTGGAAATCAAATCAATCAGGACAGACTGGTATTTGGGGATTATTTGAATAGGTTTGTAATCCCTTTGTCCAGAAAATTATTTTGGACCTAAATTTAGATCCAAATAGGTGTAAATACATTTGAGCATCCCTGTCATCAAATTCATTAGCCAATTTTTTGTTTGTTTGTTTTTTGGGGGCCAAGCCATGAGCTTCAATCTTTTGGGATTCACATCACCACTGCTATGTGGCCTTAGGTAACTTCTTAACTCATACCTCAGTTTTCAGAAGGGACAGTAATAACATTTATACATTGGGGTTGTGAAAACTAAAAGAGTCAATACATGAGTGGTTCAATGAAGTGTGGCATATATGTACATACTATGGAGTAGCACTTAGCAATAAAAGTAAAAATGTCAACTAATACCTTTTTATAACAACCTGGATGGAAGTGGAGACCATTATTCAAAGTAAAGTATCACAAGAATAATAAAACAAATGCCACATATACTATTAAACTGGAACTAATGAAGTAGCACCCATGTGCACATTTGGTAGCAAAATTCAAGGCAAAGCAAGTAGATGGGAAGGGTGGGAGGGAAGAGGTAAATTCATACCTAATAAGTTGTAATGCCCACTATCCTGGTGATAGGCACACTTAAACTTTGACTCAAACTGTACGAAAACAATTCCTGCAACCCAACATATGTTTCCCCCTATAACATTTTAAAACACATGAGAATTAATACATTTAAGTTGCTTACAGTAGCTTCTCAAAGTTACAGTAATTTTCAAAAATGTTGGTGTCCTTTTTTTTTCATACTTATTGTCATTAAACTTATGCACTGCTTTTAGAATCTGAACTCCAGGTGGGACAGCCACATCTCATTAAATCATCACCAAATCAAGAATCTACTGGCATGTGTGTTAGATTCAGTTACTGGTAAAAGTAAAAAAAAAATTAACACAGATGCAGCCCAGACCTGCATCCGGGTGAACATTCTGCAGTGTGCTGTACTGGCGTGTAGCATCCCAATATGGAAAAGTAGCTGGAGTAAACTATGTCGGCAGACAGGAGCATTTGATAGCTCTCCTACCAGACCCCCATTCACTCACCAGGACTTGACAGCTGGGTAACCTGGCTCGAATACCATACAGCAAGATACATTTTTATTGCTTGCCCTTTCCATAGATTTTTTACCTGGTTTGTGTTGTATAAGAAAGAGAATGGAAATGCCTAATTCAGGTCAGGCACAGTGGCTCATGCCTATAATCCTACCACTCTGGGAGGCCAACGAGTGTGTATTGCTTGAGGTCAGGAGTTCAAGACTAGCCTGAGCAAGAGTTAGATCCCAGTCTCTACTAAAAATAGAAAATCTAGCCAAGTGTAGTGGTACACAACTGTAGTCCCGGCTACTCAGGTGGCTGAGGCAAGAGGATTGCTCAGGCCCAAGAGTTTGAGGTTGCTGTGAGCTATGATCCATGGCACTCTACTCAGGGCAACACAGAGACTCTATCTCCAAAAAAAAAAAAAGTTCGCAATTTATGTTTTAGAATACTTTTGGGGTATAACCTAATAAAAGCAATCATATATCTTCAAAACTATCACACTTTCGAGAGCGATAGGGGAGGCTATGAATAATTACACAAGGGTTTACCTAGAACTAGGGAAGTTCTAGGTGAACTAAGGACTAGAGAAACCTAAGATGTATACTCACCCAACCAATAATGCATAGAGGGATTTCTGCATACCAATTAAAATCATAATATTTCTCATTCATATTCAGAAATGTTTGACTTTGACTCCTAAATGTCTACTAATTTTAGAGGTACATTTTTTTCTGACTTTGTTGCTCCCTTGTTAATTAGTATGAAAAATAATATTTGGAATGACTCTTTAGAATATTTCCACAAAAAGTGGTATGCCTTGTCAATCTGTATAAACACAGAACATCTGCTAATTAAATGTAGCCTATTTTTCTATGAAATGTCATTTAGATTAACTCAGTGATTCTGAAACTTTAATCTGCATTAGACTCAAATTCACAGGGATGTTTGCATTAAAAAATGCTCTATTTTGCAAAAATGTTAAAGGATTTTTAGAGTTAATTGTGAAGATATATATTTTTAAGAATACATAAGATTCAACCCTCCTCAGACTAGGTAGATCCTGACAGCAGCATCTCACAGCAGGATGAAGGAGGAGAGTAGAGGGCCCCTGCCCAGGTATCTCCAAAAGGCCACAGAAAACCCAGAGATCTATGTCACCAACCATCATTATAAATAAAGTGGATCTGGTTATTCAACCCTACCCCCCAAAAATTTGTACTGATAAACAAAGATTATGACAATGGTTCATGTAGAGTAGCATGTTTTGACTGGGCACAAATCTGGAGAAAGCTACTTCTTTTGAAATAAATTCACTTCAAATCAATAAGCAGCACAGTGGAGCTCAGGTATTTCCATGTCTACAATTTTGTAGCATCCTTGAAGATGTTAATAAGTATTCCTTGATAAAGTAGTTCAGCAGTCAAAACGTTTTGGAAACTGCAAGCTGAGGCAAAGTTAAGTGGTTTCTATAATGGAGGACTTCTCCACGCCTTCCGCACAGTAACGTACTGAGAAGCTCAGGAGATGGAAGTGTGTGGCATTTCCCTTATTAACTGACCAAATCTGATGTTCAAAACTTTTGTTTGTTCATTTTTATTTTTGGTAGAATACTTTTTAGACTCTCATAAAATGCATTTTGGGAAGCAATCCATATCCCATCCAGAAGAATTAAATAATGAAGTCTAAAGTCTTGATTTCAATAAATTATACAGTTTTAATACAAAATAAGCAATGGTAAAATTATGTTTTTATAACCAGGGTCCTGACTTTATCCTAAAATTTGTAGCAGCCCAGTGGAAGTGGAGAAATATTTTCCTAAGTTTCAGAAAATTATGTAGCCTATCTTAGTTTTTGATGGTAGTATTTAACAAGTAGAAATGTTTTGCTCTGCCTTGTTCTTAAGGACGTTCGTTATCATCTATTCTTCTTGCCACTGTTTCCAGGAGAATATGTTGACCGAGAGAGAGATAAATAGAAAGAGGAAGGGAGGCAACTGTCTCAACTGCTGTATTCCTTAATAAGTAGAAAGGAATAATTGGTTAGCTAGTGGCAAAGACTGGAACTTTTTAATCAATACAGAGACAAAATTTCCTAATAAGCACCGATGGCATTCAATGGAAAGTTTGTCTTCCTATTTCATTTTGAAATTAGCAGTGCTATTTTGCACCAGATGTGTTAAAGTGGGAAGGCAAACAGATTACTTTCTTCAGGCATAAGAGACAGTGACACTCATATAAACATGTGTGTACTCAAAACACACAAGTATGCATGCACATATACTTTTGCACACACACATATACTCCCCACACACACATACACACACAAAAATCTGTGCAAGGCAACATTTCCCCTAGCTTGACCTATAACTAATGTTTTCTCTGATCCTAGAAAACTTAGATCTAAGATTTTCAAAAAGCATGAAAACCATTATACTGGTTCAGTCTACCTAAACCATCCATAAATGTTGTCTTTGTCTACTGTACCTATCCTAAACATGAAAGAAGGCAGAATCGATTACTGAATATTCACTGAACAACTCTGTTCAACAAGTGATGACACAGACATTTCTGTTGCCCTCTTCCTCTGGGTAGACTGGTTAAGGCATTGGGACCTCTCCAAGCACCAGGTACTGGGTTTCTCAGAATCTTTTGTGGTTTTAGGAAAATAACTAACCATCTTTTTTTAGTCCAACAGATTCCTGCTTTCTGATTTCTGGAGTTTTTCCCCCAAACACAAGCCCTGGCATAGACTAGTCTAGAGAACGTGGGTATAAGGCAACTTGATTTCTTACCTAACACTGATATTTACCAGCATCAGCAGGAAGAGAAGCAGGTCAATGCTACCCAGTGTCAGGCTCAAGTTAACTCCTCCGTCCATCAATCTTACTCTATGGGCAGCGCTGTCTGTGATCAAAGCCCCTCTCTATCTCCTCCCCAGAACTTCACAGAGGTGGAACCCACAAAGTATGTCAGACTCTGCTCCTACTTTATTCCCTCAATAGTGTCTCCTGAGTTTACCTATACCAGTTCTTCCATTTCCATTAATGCCTTTTCTCTCTTCCTACTTGATAGGTCTCCCCTCTGAACCATACTTCTTCCTACTTAACAATCTTTTTCTTATCAAGTGTAAAGACTCTTAGGAATTTGCTTGTACCCATATACCTTATGTTTTTAAGTCCAGTTCTCACTGCAAAGATTCTTCTTATAAGATCACATAGCATAATTTCTGGGAAGAAAAATGAAGGAAAATAAATAACTTCCTCCTGAATGTAATTCATCATCCCATGGAAAACTAGATTTCACTAATATCATCACAAGTATTTGGATAGATTTTTAGGAGGAAAACAAAGGAAGAGAGTTTAAAAATTATAATTATAGTCCTCTCTCTCATCCTCAAAATGTCTTTGCTATCATGTTATGTCATCTTTGATAATCTCTTTTTTTCATTTTGAAAATCATTCCAGTAGTAATGAAGAGGTTGTGCAACCTAAGAGATTTGTGCACAGATCCAAATTGATGAGACTTTAGTAACAATGATAGTCAAAAAATTGTTTTGTAGTAACCAAATGCCATTTCACTCAATTCTTTCAATGACTCTTTGAAGAGGGATATGAGTTAGGTAATGCTAGCTGCTGTAACAAAAACATCAGATATATACAAGAGAAATTTTCTTTTCTTTTTTTCTTTTTTTATTAAATCACAGCTGTGTACATTAGTGCAATCAAGGGGTACAATGTGCTGGTTGAGAAATTTTATTTTCTTATGGACGTAAAACCCATGGAGAGAGGTCATGTTAAAAGTAATTATTCAGGGAGAGTGCTGGAAGATGGCAGCGGAGACGGTCCCGTAGCCCATCTCTCCCTGGTCAGCAGGTGAGAGGGTGGGAGCTCTGGATCTTTCCCCATGTGAACTATTAGAGTGGACGGGCAGTTGGTGAGACACAGAGATTGGGAGGATTGGCATGTTTGAAATATAGTTCTTAACCGTGGAAACTGTTGCAAACTGTTTCCCCCTGCCTGGCGGAGGGGCAGCCGGCCCCTCCCACAGGGAGGACAGCAGGTCCCAACCCACAAGCTTTAATCGGAGAAAAT